>UZAN01045466.1:6915-32432 GCA_900618425.1 Echinostoma caproni
ATCATATATATATATATATACATTTATATATATGCAATTCCGCGACTGTAGCTAAATTATTTTTTATATAAAGAAATCCTGGCGTAATTTACTAACGCCCTGTTCCTTATTAGGTAGGGCTTCGGGTAGGTAGGGTAAACGAAAATTCTTATAAGTCCTAATACGAGAGGGCATATTCCGAAAGGAGAATCGTCTGAGCAGTGGGAACGACATGATGAATAACGATAACTTTACGTGAATAATCAGGAATCATCGGGAGGGACATAGACTAACAAGGTATGCATTCGTATTAGGTAGAAAAGGCTTCGTTAGATTGCATTTGAGGATGGAAAATGGCAGTTATTCAAGTTATTGCACGGCAAAAAGTGGTCATCTAGTACACGAAAACAAAGCGAAATATCCTGAGAGGGTAAATGGGAAAGGGAGAATAGATGCCAGAACCCAGAAAGGTAGGCGACAGCCGGGAAATGACATATGGATAAGCATCATCAGACTAACGCTAGATAAGCCAGTATCGTCAATATAGAATACTCAGAATCGAGGTTTACTCTCGCTGTAATTCGTGACCAGTACACATCGATAAAATTAACGTTATATAACAACGAGTTTTGCACACAATGAAGCCTCTGCAGTCCTAATTACCCAATAACTGCTCTCTCTATTTCCTAAATTGGTTTCGTAGCGTATCTGCTTTCTGAGTGCTACAACTGTGGATCTCATACTATGCTGACCTGATGAAAAGATGGTTGGTACCACATTTCTCAAACTGTTCAAATTAAACCGAAAATTACTTGAAAACAGATTATCTAGGCGAGCGGTGGTTGCCGTTGGGGTCCTTTCATTATATTCTATCGATTTTTAAGATTCAAGGAATTGGTCTGGTTATGCTGTTATGTATATCCATCTGTAAATTTGAACTAGAAACTACGAGATAATTCAAACTAATCCAATCGACGTTCTAAAATTAAACGGTTAATATTTTGTTTTGGGTTTCTTTAGAAGCAAAATGTTACAAATGTTATGTCTAGTTCTTTTCCCAAGAACGCTATGTATGAAGTATACACACAGGATAAATCACGTTTCATCCGTTGTGTGTAGATTGATAGCGAGGTAAAAATAAATGCAGGCCTTCCGATTTTGGAGCGACTTGCTGGCCTTTCCAAGGGGTACACCTGGCTGTTAAACAAACCGTGTATTTGTCCACCGATACGCTATCAGACTGGCCCAGATAACCGTAAGTAAACAGATTAATTTTCTCCAAAATGCGAAGTAAATAGAAAACAGCGAAAACAGTGAACAGACGCCCGTGTTTGGTTTTATTGAGACAGGTAAGGTGACAGTCAGAACGTACTTTTTCGGATAATCGTGTGAGAGTAGAATACAAAGTTACAAGATGGATTCAGGGAGTCCACATATAACAGCCCAGTAAATAATCTGGATACAGACAACCGAGATGACCAAGCCAAAACAAACTTAGATGTTTAGTGGGCAAGAAGAATATCTAAATACACGATTCTGTATGGAGGTAAAGGCTTGGCATTTTGAATATCTCTTTTGATTGGCAAAGCATAGATCAGCAATGCTCCACTGTTATCATTTGCGCTACGCATAATAATAGGAAATGTGACAAAATAGCATATGCAATCTACCCAGGTTTTATCACAAATGCACTCCGACTGATCACGTGCTTGATTCGGGTGTCTGATGGGTCAATGCCAGGAACGCATAACGTGTACGATATTGACATCAAGTAAGAGACACGGATCAAAATATCCTTTGTCACTCGTTCGCTGTTTGTGCTCCGTCCGTGATGCTGGAATCCTGTCAGCATCTTAGTTGACGCTATCCAAAGGATACGAAGTTCTAAATATGGGGGAGAGTCAGGGGGAAGGCAAGTTACTGAAAACTCTCTTGCAAGCAATCTACTAGTCTCTACGTTCTGTTTTATTCTGGACACTTATGGCAAAAAGAAGCACCCATAGATAGACTGATGGACCAAAAGAAAGACAGAAAACAATATCTCTAATTGGACAAAAGGTGGGCAATTGAAGGGATAATTATGTGGGCTTTTAAAGTATTGCAAAGGTTGTAACTATGATTATTCAGTCACACGATATGAAAATACTCACAAAAGCTTGACAAGCAAACAACACACTTGAAACCCTGCTGCTATCTAAACGGAACTTGATGCCTGCACACGGTTAGGTTGTCAAGTTCCGTTTATTTCAAAAATGATGTAAAATGACCTCAAATCAACCGTCAACATGTAGTATGAGAGGGAGGGCAGATAGACGTATTTTTGAAAAGCTACAATGATGTGACTATTTCCCGTCAAAATAAACTAATTCTTCACACAACATTCAAACCCGGAAATCAACATCGGTCAAGAAGGGAGAGGAAATAATCTCCTCCCCCTAAAAAAGAATAACAAATAGCTTCTGTATAACTGTACATGTCCGTTCACTAGGATTTACAAATCGAATGTGCTATAAATGTGCTTGTTTGTTTTACGTCAACAATTGAGAGGATTAAAAGAAATGTTAACATCTCGCGACATCTATCTTCTTTCGGTCTTGATATGATGGATAAATGGGACCCAGTGTTTCAAATAGTGAATTGATAGGTAAATACACCTGTATATGGTGAATGTTTAAATTAGCCCATTCGGATTTTCACAGGCACTTGTCTTCCCTATCACCCAGGTGCTAACCATACCGGTGAAAGAACCATTGCCCCGACCGCTAAATCGAACCGCGTTTATCAATTTAAGTTTGAATGCTCAACCATCTACATAGGCAGGACTGATAGGCAGTTACGTCACCGAATGAACGAGCACATCTTTGTGTGGCTTAAGAAAGCGATCGATGACAAGTATGACACTGTTACGTCATCGAATGAGCAAAACAGATATAGATCTTCGATGACATAACACTTATTCGAATGAAAAGATTGTGTCACTCAAACTCTTGCATTTTGAGGCATCTGCAACACAACTTGCAAACCCGATCTATTCAAACAAAGTGAATGGTTAGTCACATTGGTTTTGCCTTGATGATTAACCCCTAACCTCTCCTGTTCTTTGTGTTAGCGTGTTGTGCAGTTCGTTGTGCTTGGCTACCACACAAATTCTCGGTACAATATTCTGAGCCAACCAGATTTATAGCAGATGAAGGTGTACACATTTTAAAGGAATACTTTCATAGACTTTACGCTGTCTGTTAGTTCGCAGTCATGACAAAGTTGGCCACAGAACACATGAGAACAATTAGCTGAAGACTCTACAAGGTGAATGAATTGAGGTACGAAGATAAAAAAGTCTTTTAAAAAATCTCTTTTTACTTCCTTTTTATTTATTGAATATAAAAATGTACAGCCAACATTCAGGAACGGGGGCCGCAGCCATACAAGGTTGCCTGGGAAGACGGGCGGCAGTGGAGCGTTCGAACCCGGGACTCCTAGGTCACAAGTTGGTGACCTAGTCACTTGGCCACCACCGCCCAAATGCAGTTGTCAAAGCACAGTACAAATAATCGCTATTCCTAGTCTTCAAGTACAGCCTTTATCACTGAGGCGAAAAACATCTAAGCATCCTTGAGAAGTTTTCTTCATTTAAAATGCAACTATTATGCTCAATATGCAAGTAACCAACCGGTTGAAGTTCCATCTTTGCATAAAACAGAAACTATTCATCTATAAACACGTCAGAATCCAGCACGCAAGAAAGTTCCATATTACAGACCGAAAGATATCCCAAATGGAAGAAAAGAATGATTTCCGTTTTTTGAGGCAGAGCAGAAGAAACCGGCCAATGCGGAAATGGACGGTTTAAACTAACGTAAATTCCGAACAGCCAATACCTATACACTTCTCTAGATTGGTCTTCATCGAACAGACAATAAATGTCAGCAAGTGTTTTGGATGTGGAACCCGTTGAATCAGTACTACGGAATCGACAGATACCACAAGCCGTTCGTGAAGAATATGAATAGAAGAAATACTATCATCGTCAGATAATTGCTTTAAAAGATTACGTAAGGGGAGATATGTTATAACGATCGTTAAAAATGGTTCAATATTTTGATAGTGTCCGGTGAGAGTGGGGAGTTACCCTTCAGAAAATAAGTATAACTAAGTTCGTCTCTGTTCAAGTTTCGGTAATCAGTATGTACTAAAACTGAGGAGGGGGAAGATGAGCGTTATTGACGAACTATCGACCTACGCAATTGCCCGGGTAGTCCTGAGTTAAAACATGAAACTGATAGCCATGCATGTACCAGTTCCAGTTGTATTAGTTTCAGTGAAAATTTCCTGTTGGTGTTGCCTAACAAACGTGAAATAGTTTTGCAGTATGACAAACGTTGTTCTTTACCGTATGTGATCTGTTATCGTGTTAGATCTTTTACGGCGTTGTAGCTTCAATCGTAATTAAGAAATGGTGTTGGAAAAATATTGGCGATTCACAGTAAATATGAGCTGTATAATCAAACGGCAGAATGCTGGCGGAAAATCAGTTGCAACCGTTGATCAAATATTATTTGAAAGGCGACTATCGACCGGCAGCATGTAAAGGTCACACAAGAATACTTGTTAACATTAACTGTTTATTGTATTGATGACTGAACAGTGTATTGATTGTCCGGGATTTTCGGGTGTGGAATGTGTGTCGTAAAAAACGCAGTGTGTTCGAAGGTCTGTACTGCGGCAAATATGTATGTGAATCAAAGGTATATCAGTGGATTGTAGGCATTTTCGGATATGTACAAAATAGAGAATTTTTGGTTTCACGTAGCGGAACATGGAGTGTACGACTTCGAGAAATCGGGTTCAGTGGAAATTTTAATAACTTACCTACTTCAGGTTCAAAAAGCGTTTCCTTAGTATAAAAGGATTGAGTAATGATTTAGTGCTCAGATTTACAAGAGGACATCAGTAACTGAACAGCTGCATGGACCGGAATGAAATTCATAGTGCCAACTAAAATGCCGTACGTAATTTCCCATTCAACAAAGCATTCCTTAAGTTAATTCAGTTGATACGCTTTTTACTTAAATAATTAATCTAAAAATTCAGTTAGTGAATAAATTGGTCTTTCATAGGTTCAGAATCGGGTTGATGATGACGTGCGTGACATCGAGTTTGTGTTTTGTCTCTTGGATTTATATCTTTGTTCGATTCACCGATGCAACTTGAAAAGTTGAACATACATGCAACGCTGTTTGTATCATTCTCAGTTTGTGGATCGCGGTTCAATTGGTCCAATTTCAGCCAGTATTGGCCATTTCCTAGCCCCCGTAAGTATAGCCAGCTACGTGCACATATCCTGGCAGTTGTTTGATTTCGTCACTCACCTACAGTCATACAAATACACATTCGGATTAGCGATTACTCTATACCGATAACGGAAGTGCGCATTCTAGTCAGTCAAAAAACTTCTATCTCTAATGATATAGTGGCATGTGGCGTATTCCGAATCGGTGGCATTGGCGAATAAAAGTCAGTCACGTGAATCATGCGCGACAGGAATGTGTTATTGATTGCTTTCTTTGCTTATTTCCAAAAGTCATTGGCTTCTGGGAAGAAACGCACTCTGATTGGATGGATCCTATTTTTTCGATGCAAAGGCTAAAACAAGCCTAACATTCCACAAACATCTAAAAGCAAATAGTGTCAGCTTCGGCGGTTTATTGATCAACTTGTACCAAACAAAAAAACTGAAAGACAACCATCAATACAAAAAACGCGAATGATAAAGACGAGATTCATCGGTCTACCTCTGTATAGTATCAGGCCTAAAAGAGCAGTGCTATTTTCCACGAGGTGGGGATTGAAGTTGTCCGTTGTAAAATAATTAAAACTTAGTCTAGCAAGGTTCGAGCCAGCCGGAGTTGATCAGGAAATTCAGTACAGCTGTCGGCTGCTTTTTCGTTTTGCGCTACACGTTTGTTCAGCTACTGTTCAGTTTTTATCTAAAGGAAATATGATACTTATGGGACAGATCACGATTGCATTGATTTGTTGTCTTTTTCTTGACAGACCTTATATGGTAAACCGATGGAACGAATTGTGAATGCTTTGCAAGAAACTGGAATTGGGATTCAATCAAGGAGTAATCACAATACATTCATCGGATGAACTCTGATCATTCGATTTTGTGTCTTGTATCGTCCAGTTAGTTATTCGATATTCAAGCGAGACTGCCGAAAGATGTAAAGAATAGTACAGTCACAACTCGGACTGATAGTTGTTGATCACATGAGAGTGAATTTTTATGGATACAGAAAGAAGACAAATATCGTGAAAGATTAACGTCGTTTAACCTTCTCAATCGCATTATTCTCCGATCGAATTATAAGGACTGAAAACAGTAAACACCTGTGGTATAAGACTTCTCTGTGGAAGGAAAAAAGAACGATCGAAGCTGCATGTGGATGTTGATGACCTCAGTGCCACATTTCTGCACCAGTCATCAGACATTCTTCCTGCTTACTCGTCACAAAATGTTTGCAAAATGGAACTATTCTCATATTATGATATGGTAAAACTTTTAAATAGTTGCAATTTGTCATCTACTTCAGGCTCGGATGACTTACATCCAGCCATCTTCAAATTTGGTGCTGCTTCCCTAGCTGGGGCAATTACCTTCATTGTCAGTGAATCTCTTAACACTTCTCCTATCCCGGACTGTTGGAGGCCGGTCACAATCATACCAATCCCCAAAGTTTCCAAGTCGTCTATCCTCTTCAAACGTTTTCGCCCCATAACAATAAGATCTTCAGTTCTTAAATAGACTGAAAAGGCCATCCTCAGACGCCTTCAGCAGTCTATGAACATTCCCAGTGATATCTTACAAGCCTCATAGATCCACCCTGGACGCAGTCTCCACTCTCATTCATTTTACCACAAATCTTTGAACAGCTCTGTTAAGTCTGTTCGGTGTTTTTCCGGGATTACTCTTCAACATTTGATTCCATTCCTAGATCTAAGTTGTTAGAAAAACTGGAATCGTTTGAATGCTCCAAGAAATTGTTAGCTTGGGTATCCAACTATTTTACGGATAGAGTACAAACCACTAGCTTCGGGAAAGCTTCATCTAAACCCTTAGTCAACAACTCCGGAGTTCTTCAAGGAGCTATGCTATCCTCATACTTATTTTCCACCTATAGTAATGATATTTTCTTTAGTTCCCCTACACGTATTTTAAAATATGTAGATGACTTCGTGCTGTGCCAGTCCGTTTCTTCTTACTCCGATCTGAGCTCCGTCACCGACAATCTTGATCGAATTCAGTCATTCTCCTCATCATCGGGGCTGACCCCAAACCCCATTAAATGTGTTGTGTTTATATAGTTTTTCTCGTTCACCATATCCGACAGACCACACAGTGATTAATAACAATCCTCCATCTAGGGTGAACTCTGTCAAATATCTTGGTGTAACCACGGATAGCAATTTCCATTAGTTAAACCACATCCCCAAATGCATTGGTAAGCTAAGTAGCCTATCTTTTCAAATTCGAAAGCTCAGGCAATTTCGCACATTCCAGTCAGTTATTTATACCTTTGTTTATCAGTGTGTTTTCCCCATCTTTCTTTACTGTTCCCCAGTTATTTTTCCCGGTTTACTCAAATAAGATTTCAGTCTTACTCCGCGGTCTAACTATTGTTAGCCGTGTCTCTTCTATTCCTTTGAATGAGTTAGCTTTAAATTTTTCAGAGTATCACATAGGTTCCTGTGTGAAATTTGATGAGAGGATTCTCACAGATACTGACCACCTATTGCACGCGGAACTGATACGCTGTCGTTCCCACCATTCAACACGTTCCCAACTTCACCAAATTTCATCTCGAATTAACGCTTACCACAATTCATCCATACCGTAACTTGCTCTTTTACTCACAAACAAAGAGAGGGCAATAAGGGAACTTTGTCTTAACCTTGGATTATGAAGTGTCCCCATGCCTGTAAAAGCTATTCTCCCCGTTGATAATGTGATGATGTGTGTGATTTTTTGACTGAAATGTGAACTCCATTGCTTGCAAATTTATACACAATACCATACAATACAATACACAACAACCACTCTTTCGGCCGCCGATTTTGCTTTCCTAAACAAAGAAAAAAGCTTTTACTTACATGCATATTCGGATAGCAAGTGAATGGAATTTGGAACTTGTCAACCCAGAAACTGTACAAATGTGTGGGAACAAATATAATGTCTAAGATATTTTATTGAAAAACCTCGCGCGAAACATGACACAATACACGACAACGCGGAAAACATGTGAGTTTTCCACATGTTTTGCGAGCGTGGAAGTCGACAAATCCTACTCGAGCAATGCAATAAACTTCGCACTATCCAACTTACCACATACACTAGCTGAAAGACACAATCCTCGGCATTTGTTTTCCACTCAAACCATTGTACCGAAAGGATAATTACTTTTTGCCACCGGTGAAATTCATTTTCTTGAAAAACAACTTCTACAGATGACCTTGAATCGCCTGGTGTCTGGGTCAACAACCATCAGACATTCGTGTGTGAAATAAACCGAACGTCAAAAGGACGGTCAACGGGATTGAGATTTGTGGGCGACATCAAGGCATACCGTCCTTTGCTTGGCGATCCTTATCGACTTCGTATTGGCTGATCTGAGATAAGATTCAAATTTAGCTAGTATTTACCAAACATTGGCCCACGAAAAATCCCCCCGTACTATCCTCAGTGTTGTTTGTTAAAAGCTTTTCTCAAGGGAACCCCAATATAATCATCGTTTTCCTTTAGTGTGCCCGACTTTTTTTACCTAAATACGTATATCGAAAACCCAAGGAATTTTTTATTTGGTTTGTGTATAATGAGGTTACGAAATGCATATTAAGAAACGCGCATAACTCAAGGTCGACTTTCACAGGTCCTAAGGAATACTTGTACTCACTTCATGACGAGAAACTTTACATGAACAGTTTGTAGTCAGATGATTTTCGATTCCATTCGAATAAAAACGAGCACTTATTGCTATATGTGTCTTGCATTGTGTGAAAAAAGATATACTAGGTCGGAGACTTATCTGGATGAGAATAAACATTTCCATGAATCAATAATTACTTACGAGAAGAAATGAACTTTTGCCCTGCATTACACCAAGTATTTTATTACATCTTGAACCGAACTAACCGAACGGTTTCAATTTTCTATCAAGTTAATCAAGGTCAGGCCAATTCAAATGATGGTAAAAGAGAACTGGGTACATTGCCGTCGAAGATAAAGTTGGGAGTAAATGTTCTTTATCAATGTGCAAGTATAATGATGGAAAGTTAAAATTACCTCTTCATTTAGAGCCATGTCTCACGGGCTCGATCAATAATAACTTCTAGATCCGATTAGGTTACTGAAATCGTTATTTGTGTCAAAGCTATTACAACCAGAAATTATACTACTCTTGCCTTGAAGGAATCAAATATCACTTTCATTTTTTAAAACAACAATAGGAAATTTCATTGAATAAACAACTTTAGCAGGAAAATACGCTAAACAATACACAGTTAATGCGACACCATAGACAAGAAACTGAATCATGTCATGATATATTCGGGCTTAATAGAGGTAAAATAATACTGTAAACCAGTAGACAGCGTTGAACTAAAATAGTTCTAGTCAAACGCTCAGACCAATTGATGTTCCATTGTAATGAATGAAGATTTTTCCACCAACGGAAGTAATGGCAATTCCGTAAACCATCTATCCGCCCTATTATTTGTCCCGAAACAAGTTGTGGTATATCCCAGGCAAATGCCTCTCTTAGAACACTGAATATGAAGTCTTGCGACCGTACAAAGAATGAGAAGCATATCTAGGTTCCGTCTTCTCGTGCATACTCTCTGCTTGAAGACTGGTCAGCGGTCGACGCATCCTGAGCAGTAACTGGAACAGCCCAACGGTGTATCCGATTGCAAAATCATTATTCTCATCCGCGTACAGTGATGCGTGATTACAGCAATTCTGAATGAAATTATTGTTTAACCACTTCAGGGTATTTTCGTGCTGAGCGTTATTTCAACCTGTGCAAATAATCAACTTTTGAAAAAGGTGAAATGCCGTTTTTATATAATCGATGGGAAGCTTTATTTCTTTATTTTACCGATGACTGTCCCGTAGTTTTGATAAACCCGAAAAATAACAAGGTTTTTATGTTCGAATCGATTTTAGCTGGCATGCGCCGGGTTCATTGAACTCTCTTGCTTGGTTGAGATTAACTTTATTTTTGATGGATGATTCTGCAACCTGATGAACTTTAAAAATCTTATTCAAGCCATTAGAGACCATTTACAAAGTGTGAAGATCCTCTCACCCTCCTCAATGAGTTTTAGGCCCATAAATAATAAATCAATATGTTTTGGAACTCCAGAGTAGTCTGCTTGTGTATAGTGCAATATGAAACCGATAGCGACATTTCAAAGCATGTTTTGCAGTGAACAACACTGTAGCAATCCATACTTTGTGCACAATTCCACGAACGCTTTTTCCTAATCATAGATAATCTCCCGAATGCCCGAGTATAATACCCACATACTTTTAGTTAGCCCTTCCAATCTCAAGATATTTCAAGGGAGTTATCTGTGCATTAAATCAAGAGCCATGGGGAAGCCGAGGACTGGGGCTGATGGCATTTCTGTTTGGGGTTATAATCACATCAGCCGAGCGTCTTTCGCGACCGAAACCCCTGTGATTTGAAAGGACTCGCTTAGATGTCAATACAGCGAAACGATTGAGGGGTGGTCAGTAAAGATCGATCAATGAAAACTATGGAGANGAGAAAACAAAATCGATGTGTTCGAACGATTCGTTCGTCGACGTTTACATGCAATCTGATTTATGTAATTTATAAGCTTTGCTTGTGTTCTTCGTACCTAGTCTTTGCAATGATGGCAAAAATACACACTTCGTGTACTAATTTTTAACAGCGGTTATCGCATGAATTTATTATATCCATTACCGACTTCTGAGTTATATTCACAAATAGAATGGTATATTTTTATTCAGCATTCGAGCATTGATTTGTTGAAGCGATACAATTTATATACGACCTGCACAATAGTTTATGTTTTCTAACCTGCGTGCTATGGATTTCACAGCTCTTAGCTATATGTGACCTGAAATGGTTGAATAATTAGCGAGCTTTTGCAGCGCAATCGATGGAATATTGTGGTCATCTAATATTGAATCATTTAATCGATTCGAGCAATTCAATCGTTACGCTTACGGAACATGGTGACATGCGAACATCTTATTTGGAGATCCAAGACGCCGAGGTAACGCCAGTGAATGGGTTACCCGTTATCGTCATCAATTGTATCAATCAATCAGAGGTCATACGGTTTAAACAGAGACTGTGTGACGAAGAGTGCACAATCAGACAATCAATCAGACNCCCTCCTTCTTACGTAATATTTGATTCCGTTAATCTCTTCCAATACACGAACCGCTACCTGAGTGACCGTTTCCCTACTTCTCGTCGATGGCAGATTTCGGTAAACGACTACCATGGTGTGATTTCCAATTCCTGAGCCTTGATTCGTAGTTTGTATCCAGTCAGAATACCAGATCTTACCATGTTATTTAAATATCCTTGTTATGGCTGAAGAATGGCGTCGCGATTGCTAAAAATGAGCTTCTATTGTAAATGACAAGCTATAGTATTTATTATGAGATATTTGGCTAGTGAACACTAAAATGGAGGGACAGTGAACCCAATCAGGGTCACTTTGGTGCATGTAAGTCTTGCCTTGCAGGTCAGGTTTCTAAATATCTGTGTCGGATTATTTAGCGAGTTGATTGTAGTGAGCTGATTTTTGCTTCACACTCATCGTGCATGCAATAGAAAAATATCTTTTAAACGATTGAAACTTTTCACCTTAAAACTGCTTATGATGAATGTTTCCATCAACGATGGAAGTGAGAAGTTGGCGCCTCCCCCCGCCCCTTTTTTGTGTACCCCGATGTTGCTTTTGACGCCATTTGATATTCATTGAAGTACGTCATAACACCACAAATCACTGAGAACAGCTTCTATAAAAGCACAGATACTAAAAATAAACTATAGAATTGATGATGGGCAATACCCAATATTGGAGATAGTTGAGCTTGTGTTGTGCGGGCTGTTGGATCGATATTGAGAAGTTGAAAAATATTCCCGAAGTCGGCAGGGGGTGACAACTAGTGTCATCGATAAAATGAACATGTATTTGATACAATTCTTAAATGAATGACTACACCAGGTCGAGTTTATGGTATCAATGCGATTCTAGCAAACGTGAGAAATTAAACTAGTTTACTTACAACTTATTGCATTGAACTGTCGAAGTGAAGCATCTTTCGGTAGTGGTCAATAACTTGCAAACTAAGTTAGAACCAGAACAACCAGGCCAGCTACGCAGCCTCTTTCGCAGTGAAAGGTATTTGACAATCGGACTATTTCTCCTTAGGTTAGCTACCTACAGCTTGTAATGTACCAAACTGCGACGAATCTCCGTTAGGCGAATGATGTCTCTGGTGGTGGTTCATGAGAGAGGTGATGTACATTTTCCTCTCATATGCCATTATCTACTCAGTGAATTGATGAAGTAAACGGTGTTTTGTTTCAGTCGAAATATATAACCCTATGAGTGGACGAGAATGTGACGTAAACTGCGTAATATGATCTATTTTGCCAAGCCATTTTATTTCGAATCGTCACTGGTTATTTAGAATAAAACTGCCATTGCACTTCACGGTCAATTACGAAATCGTGCTTCAAACCACAAACAATTTAGATGGACAAATTGAACCGGTTCAGCTGACAGAGAGAAAGAGAAGGAAAAAAAGCACGGACTAATTGAGAATGTTGGAGTCTGGACACAGTCAAACGGATTACGGAAATCAAATCGAACCAGGTGCATGGTACAGTGAATTACGCCAGAAATGTGAATCACATGATAGTGTGAATAGAGTTGAAGCAATTACTTGACCCCCCCCCTGGCACATGGGGAGGGGTTCACGTAGAAAAAAGTCGTCATATATTACACTCGGTTAGAGAGCTAAATAATTTGCGATCTAGTGGACCATGTATTGATAACTACCTTTGTTAAAATTAAGTGTACATATGTGAAAATATTTATCGAATGTGATTGAAAAATAAACGTACTGCTCATGGGTGGAAAAGATAGTTGTAAACTCAAGCTGCGATGAATTAAATTGTCTAACAATTAATACACAAATACACAGAGATACAAAAAATGTAGGCGAGAGATGAGCGGATAGATCGTTTTTTATTCTGGCTCTTTTGTTATCATGTATTTTCACTGATAACAACAGCTTGGAGAACAAGCTTGTTTTTAGTTATTCGTAATCATGCCATTACATAACATTATGTATGACTAACACCGAGAACAAAAAGGGAATGATAAATTTCAGCCCTAATGATTTATATCTGGCTTTGAAGGTGTGTGCGTGTTTGTTTGAAATTTATCACAGTGTCAAAGCTCAAGGGATTGCACACGTGTTGGGTTGTCTAAAGTGGCTCAGGGGAGCTTCAGTGCTGGCACGAATTTCTTTTGGGTGCACATGGGGGCACCGTGGACACGGATTTTTACGGCTCCAACGGTGGTACGATGCTATCGATTGGCTACAAAAGTATTGATTATTAGACTTTCCGATATTCCTGCTGTACAGTGCGATCTTTTCATCGTGTCACATCATCTGGACCCTTTCACCAGTGACTAGAAACAATGAAATTCCCCTGACCTTCACTGCAATCTGGTGTGGTCATTTTCAGCGATTTACACAACCAAACAGGAGACTGATCACCGGTTCCTGATGTGTTGTGAAACCCTTGCTGTCACGTATTGTTCAGCCATGTGATAATTGCACTCCTGCTGTGCACAGCCCAAGTTAATCCTGGTTACAGGCACCGTGCGGGTTAGATGGGCAAAGCAAAAGACGATAAGAAATGATCGAACAATCGTCCTGTACATCGAACCACGTAAATCGGTCACAAGGCGCTAACCACATTCCCTGGATAATTTGACTGAACAAAATGCAAAATCACCTCGCTCGTAACTGTCTTGACTGTTTTCCTCCTTAACCAAGCCGATTGGTGTTCACGAATACGTTCGGATAAGCACCTAACCGCGCGGTCCCAGTCCCATAGGATCAAATGAATGAGTGTACACTGATTGAGACTGCATAATCTGGTGATCTGTCCTTCACTGGAAAACAATCGGTTGTGCCGCTTGAAACGTTCTGTGTATTGCACTTGAGAGATCTCCTTACATTATTTCTACCCCTATATCTCCATTGAGTGGTAGATACACATATGCAAGGAAGTCATTTTTTACTAATCTCATTTCCTCCAGTAGTTTATCGTGTTCTAACATCGCTTGTTCATAAATGCTTTCTGGGTGGTAGCCATTTTTGGGCAAAATACTCGGCTAAAATTGAGTTTTACCATCAATGGTATCCACCGTGCATGTTTTCCTCGATCTATTAACCAAACAGCTAATTAAATTTCATTTTGTTTCAGGCGGGAAATAACCGTGGAAATGGACATTTTGTCCATTCAACGTTGATTCCCGATGTGCCGATAACTGGACAGACCTGTCGCTACGACGGTTCATGAATTTATCGGAAAACACTGAATTATTTTCTTCGTCTTTCTCTAGGGTAAAGTTTACGTTCCAGGGACACTGTGGAATTCCTCAAGCGGCCGATTGGTATTCACATTTGCATCTGTTACACATAATACATCGTCGGCGTATCGAATGTATTGGGGTGTACTGTTTCACATGGGAATCAATAGGATCGTTCTCCCGTTTAACCCCAAAGTTATCGCGAGTAATGGTCCTACGATGACCCCATTGAATCCCGATTCTTTCGGTGGTATAACTCTGAACTGAATTAAAATTGGAAATTGGTAGGTCAAATAAAAATTGTAACCGCTTATCCAATGAAAAACACATATCGACGTTGTTTTCGCGAACATATCCGTTTATATTATTGATAGTTTCACCAAATGGTACTTTTTGCACAACAAAGTAAAGTCAAACGACAATATCGGTTTGCTTTCGAAGTTTGGGTCTATGGAAGTTTTACTGACATTCATCGACGACAAACTTTAATAACAAGCTACGTTTACCTAGATAAAACTAACCACCAGACTTTACGAGTTCTGTTCGGAAAGGTTACATGTGATTGATATTCGCTAGATGTTTTCAATTGAAAGTATGCTGACCAATTAATTCATTCCAGTATGAAATTTCTTTTTTCGACTGGCAACTCGTAGCAGCTGATCAAAACCAGTATATTGGCGACAAAAGGTTGTCAGCATATGGGTGCCAGTTCCAATCAAGACGTCACTTCAAAATTTCGCGGTTCTCGCAATCGAGTAATGATGGACAAGTTTGCACTTGTGAGCGTGCTCAGTGAAGGCCAGCTTCACTTGAAACAATCTGTATATCGTTTTTTACATTGCAGAGTTCAACAGCTCAGGCTTAGAAGAGCACTGTAGCTACGACTTTACATCATTTTCGTGGAGCAGCAAGACAAACGTACAGAAGGATAGTACCCTATGAAGCGAATTCACAATTCAGTAACGCTTGGTAGTGTTCAAACGGTGGGCACAAAGGTCATCTATTTCAACCATATACACATGACTTCATGAAAGGCGTTTCAGCGGAAAGGAGATTCTGCATTGTGTGCAGCTTTCTGTTAAATAAATACAGTTTTTGAAGTCATTCTTTTCTCATTATCATCATCATCATCATTCTCGGGAAAACCTGGATTACTTTTTACATCAATTTAAGTCGCCGTGCAGGAATCGGCTTTTCCGATGATTCCTAAACAACAGAATGCAAACCAACTTTTTCTCTGCATCTATTGTTTCCCATATTTATATTCGGTTCTGATCGTATCTTTTTAGATGAGAATATTTGCAAATAACCAACTGAGGATTTTACTTGATTGTCGTTTAGTTATGCCCCACCACACGAATCATGAATATAATAATGTGATTGTTATTTGTACTAATCACACCTTCAACACTTTTTATATGACAGAGTTCTAATGACTAAGATCAAAAATATAGTAAATAGGTTGAGTAGATGAACATTTCTGTTCACTTTTTCCGATTTCGTATGTTTTCCGGCAGTATTCCATTGACCACAACCCATTTATAAAACCGGCGGGGGACGTTGTATGTTCACTGATTTCAAACAAAGCTGAATGTCGAGAGTAATAGCAATTTTTTGTTTTTTGTGACTCAGCATATAACCATCAATTTTTTCCAGCTGTAAACCAAGACAGAAATGGCCCGTTTCATCCTGGCGGATACCAATCCACCGGGAACGTATCTCGGACGAACGAATGCCGGAGAAAACAAGTGGGATCACCGGAATTATTGGACAGTCCCTGACGGATGGATATATGGCAGTAGAAAGAAATGTCTCACCATAAACAAATTTTGTCGCAAAGCGTTCTCGTTTACGGCTTTATCACTGAAAATATTACTCGGCACCGTTTTTATTGATTTCTGGTTAATGCTTTTTACTTTGAATATGCGATACAATGACAACCGACCACTTTGCTATCATAACTCCAGTCATACATTTTCGCTGTGCTATACCAATTTTTCAACAAATTTCATCTTGATGTTTCACTCATATTGATCTAATCGAACGTCTTAACTATTTCTAATAAATTGACAGTTAAATAATCCGTCCTAGGGGTCATCTGTTTTCACCACGGTTTGCAGAGGCGACTGAATAAAATGATTCATCATCTCTACCGACATGAAGGTGCCAACAGGTGCATCCATCAAATCACGGACTGAGCAATATGTTTAACTTTGAAGTTAATTTCAGCCTCCGTAATTGAAAAAGGTGAATAAAGATACTGGTTGGTAGAATTTGGTATCACTAAACGAAATCCTCAATTTGGTGGTATGAGACTTCTCTACTTGGATTGACGTAAACATTTGCACAACATTTTTGGCAAATGTCAACCAGTTCTACCTCTGGCCCTTATGTTTACATACTTTGTGTGACCTACCAGTGCCAAAATAATAATCAACCAAATAGTGAATAGCTACTATCTGGCCCGTGAGTTGACGCAATTGAATCACATGATCAGAACCGCACCTGACAAGCCATCGGTTAATTAGAATATATCATCCGTAAATGAATTTGAAAATCGTTTACTGTTCTATGCATTGNGTTGAACTGCGGTGGTGGAATCACTTGACTAGCCTAATGGGATCACAGTAAATGAGAAATAGTGGGTAACAGGTGATCAACTGAAAATACTTTGATAATAAAGTAGTAGTGATAATTGGATGATTTTGGGTTCTTAAATGGATAAGCCCCGTTCCTCCCCTCACCCGCATGTTTGTACTGGATCGATTCATCAACGAAATCCTGTCCCATTGGACAATTGTATTATTTGCCAATTTAAGAATAGAATTCACATGTTCTCGACTTATGCTTTATCAAATACTTTATTACATGGTTCTCCCGTATTGCTGCTTGCCATCCACCATTGTGTGGGAAGGGAGCTACAGATATTCTGTATCCGATTCATGGTCTTCACTGACAAACAGTTTTGATCCCGAAATTAATCTAAAAGCTTATGATACTACAGCTTAGCTTAGCAGCAAAAATGTAAGCACGCCTTACTTACACGACGCAGGATGTAAACACTGGATCCAGAAATTTTAGCAGTGTCAAAACAGCTTGAATGGCTTTCCTTCTTGTCCATTCTTCCCCAAGATCGGAAATTCTTGCCTGTCACCAAACCTCTTTGGTGATAAGTAGTTTCACATTCCCTAATTTGTGATCCCATCTAAACTTCTTAACTTCCTATCACAAGTGCAAAAGTACAACGAAATTTGAAGTGGTACGTCTGGATTAAGGCCTGACCCAACTCTTTGGGAACAACTGTGGTTCATTCTTTCTTCTCCACCGGGATCATTTGGTTATTTCTTGGTTTTTGTGACTGCGTAGTACATTCTTCTTCTCACTGATCCTCACACCACCAAATACCGCCTTGGCGATTTCCCAGACCGCCTATAACTTCATGAAATCGCTAAGAGTGATAAATGTGTCCGAGGACGTTTTCGCTTGTAAATGGTATCTTGTTCATCTATTTTCTACGAAAAGACCCTGCAACTCGGTACCACACTTCTAGAAATAGGCCAATGATCTCCCTGGGTATTTCATTAGTTGAAAAATGCTGTCACCATGGCCTGGTTTCCATTCACAATCATTCTGTTCAAACCCCAATTTACAACCTATACCAACCATACCAGTTCTGGTTAGCAGAGAAAATCTATGCGTGTGAGTGAATAAGCATCTGGAGGGAAAACCTATCGACCTATTTCTATTACAAAAGTAAAGTGATGAATCTCTTGTCTTAGGTAACTAACTTAATTGACGAAATAAATGGAGCTTTTATAAACACTTTGATTGCCTTGTGAGAAAAACAGTTTGTCGTTTTATCACATGCATTTTATAATTCTGCTCCTTCGAATGGACACATCACAATAGCTCTACAGGCAGTGGGTATCAAAAGCTTTACATCTAGCAGGTGCGTGAATTAATCCCGCAAAAATAGATTACGCATAAGTTTTCGCATTAAGATATAGTGCGTCATCAACTATCCAAATTATGTATTTCTATCTTTATTGGTTTCTTCACGATGACATTTCCCAGAAACCAAAGAAAACGTTTTAAGCTCATCGGATGTGCGATGTAAGTAAATGTTAAAATGTCTGTTGCTCGTTTAGCTGAACTTTCCTTAGAATGAAACTTCTTCTTTACGGTGAGTCGTACAGGTTTCATCAAAAACTTGCTCAGATTCTAGTACCTGTGATTTGTAGAATTTGTTTTACCTCGAAAAGCCTAACATTTGGAATTTGGAGGATAAACTGGATAATAAGCCTTTATTATTTATTTTGGGGGCTGTAAAACATAGAATAATACCAGCGAAAGTAAAAGAGCAAATTTTCCCTCACTCGGAGATCAAAAGCATGTGTATTATGCTGAGATGTACGTTTGCGGTCTTGGGTTCGATCCCAGTTTGGTAGATCGGTTCTCACTGGTAAAGAGACCCAAAAAGGTCAAACCAGCTGCATAGTGTATCGCAGCTGCTTAACTGCCGTTTAATGTACAGCAGGCACAAAATAGGGGAGATTTGAGGTATTCCAAAAAAGATAGAGTAAAAGACATCAGCTCTAAATCAGTGAAGAATATATAGTACAATGCTTGAAATAGTGCATTGCACGCCTCTCCATAAAACATGAGATCAATTGATATTTCAAGCTTATTCACGTATTGATGCATGTGGATCGAAACGACGTTGCATTATAGCAAAAGGGAACAATTCATGTGCGTGCACACCCCAAAACCGTGGGGGTTTTCTTTTACCTGTAAATCAATCCATTGGATACATGAGAAAAATTGGTAATCGGCAAATGCAAAACAACTCTAAGACATGATTAATTAATAATAAATCATCCCACGGTAGCCCAACTCAATACGAGATCAGCAGGCCCACATGTGTGTCGCTGAGGTGTGAATACTGATGGGTACAAAACAGACCCCAATTGGTAGACGGCAGAAACACACAAGCACACAAATACCGACTCGTAAGTTTGGTCGACGTTCATTGTAAATCACGATTCGATGAGGTGGTAAGGCTTCGACGACAGGCCTGTGCTTTCGTTTGGCGTTCCTCTGTCGGTTGGCATTTATCCATAGGCGTGTGTGTATGCAAGCAAGAATAAGATGCCCTGAGTGAATTTATTTTGTTTTGGTATTCATTTACCGATACTTGAAGCCACTGGGGCGAATTGCTGGCTGTCGTGATTGATTTCTGCTTCTCCGCTTTTAAGAGCCCTGCTCATTGTCTCGACCTACTGGTGGCTATGCTTTATTGAAGCGAGAAATGCCGATTCCATACAATCCAACGCGATCCATTTTACTCGCTTAACAGGAATGTGAACTGAAACATCGGGAAGCACTGCGCAGTTTCATTTATTTAAATTCCTTATAATTTTTGGCGGAATCTGTCATTCTACCTTAATGGTGTTTACTACTCAATCAATCACTCATCAGCCAATCAGATCGTTTTCTTTTCTGTATTTAGAATATTGCTTTAACCTTGATGCTAAGCTCACTATCTCCTTTAAACACTTTGATAGTAAGAACTGACCAACGATACCGATGAGAGACAAACGCATTCTGGACATGACGATGTATTCGTGTATCACTGAATAATATCAATATAGTAGTTTATGTGGTTTCAATCAATACTCATCAGAATATATGAAGCAGTATTAGATGTTCCAGCTCATGCTTTACTCGACTAACTGTGTGAGACCTTGAGAGAGATAACTGCGATCGCTGAATTTATCGGAACGACTCTAATCGAATCAGATTTACTCGTTCCGGGGTTGTATAAATTCGGTGTTTTATACCAGATATATTTCGTATCCCTTCATTTCAATGGGATGCATGTTTACTCTTTATATTGCAGTCAATAAGCGTCAATTTGTAACTGAAAAATGAGTGAACCTATTTTTGCGAATTTCTCTGTTGCCACATATCGCGTTTTCGTAAAACCAATACGTCATCTCGCTTTGCTTTTGTGGTTCAATATTTCTCATACTATACACAACAGTGTGACAAAGAAGTGAACGCATTGGTCACGAGTGGTCACGCCGATAACTTTAGTATAATTGAAAATCCACATCATAAGACTCAGATTGACTGAATATGAAAAACCTAATGAGGATGTTTATAATATTCAGTTAGACGAAAGTGTGGCTATCCGCCAACAAAGTTCGATGGCTTTGGCAGGGTTCGAATTTCACGCATAAGAGCCCAAGCAAAACACTGACTACAATCTCTCATGATATATATATATCTACATATAAGTATATATGTATATACATAGAATCACGTAAAGCGGTGACAGTTTTAGGAGTTTAACGTGTCGTAAGGTGTTTGTCGAGATCTTCATTAGAAACTATGATTTGTTTGCAAACTTGAACACTTACAATAAAGATAGAAGACAGAATGACATTTCGCCTAAAAGTGTGTGATGAAACACAGCACACGTTGCCCAACGTATTCTGTTGCTGTCACCTGGCATTGTGGTTGAACATTTGTTTTGTCGAATGATTTAGTTTATTCTGGCAATAACGTATTGAACTTATAACTTGATTCCGTACAAATAGTACATTAAACATACAACAGTTAGAACGAAATAAGTAATTTCTGACCATGTTGAAGATGAATAAAACGTGAAATGTTTGAAAACGAGAATAGAATAAGATTTTAATGCAGTATGAAGTTTTACAACGAAGCACTTGTACCATAGAAGAGTATTAATTCATCGGACACCTACAGTGCATAAAACGAGCAGAATGGTTGCACTCATCTGTAAGTACAAATCTAATCAATCGAAAGATCAATAGATCAGAAGTGTGAAGAGAACTTCAGGTGAACGAGAGTGGTTTTCTGTATTCGGTTTCCCTCAAACTTGTATGTTAAATCCCAACAAAAGTAATCTTAAATTGCCACCTGTTAGCCCACAGACACTCAAACGTACACACATACATACACTGAGATTTGAAACATTCCCTCATTCGTTTCCGAAATAGATTTATTGTGCAAGCCAAATAAGTGTTATCGGTAATAAAACGAACAGGAATCAGTACACCTACACACCGTGCTGCGGTACTTCCTTCTACGTCAATTTCCACTTAACATCAGCTGATCACCCGAGGCACTGATGTGCACATTCCAGTGGAACAATCCCAGTATATGGCTTCAAAATTCGTAAACTATCACCCCATCTTGTAAAAATAAAAATATTACCGTAGACATCTGACTGTACTCTCACAATGATTACCAAATTGGTCATCCATTCATTTATCCACTTGTATCCCCACTGGCTACTTGCGCAAGCCAACAGACATCACATGCAATGTGCATAACTCTATGGGCGTCACAAAAGCACGTGGTTTGAAATATGTATCGTATCGCATTCCATTCTGCTCCAATCATTGTGTCCAAGAAAGTGGCACGAATTCAAACTAGGTTGCATAAGCAACTTAACTCTTCAAAACAGATAATGAGTCTCCTCTTAACTCTACGTAATATTTTGGAGATAGTTTTCATGGAAATATATAGAAAATGCATACGTAACTCACAACAGTGCCACACTATGAACATAGATTCCATTATTCACAAATTGAATCAGACAAAAGTGACCATGGATTGTTTCATACACCCTGCCCATTACACCCCCTCCCTGGAACAGTTATACAAAAAATATGCCTTTATATGTACAGTTGGGAGAATTGTCGTCACGTCTACGCGACCGAGTGCATTAATGCTGAGTGTTGCATTCGTGTCAAGCATGAAGTACAAGCCCCAAATTGAATCAGCTGACCATAAATAGTAGTTACGATAACAGCAGATGTGCCATCGGTGAACCAACCTTAAGGACACTGTCGAGCAGGACAGAAAAGTTCTTCTTTTTACGCTGAGGTCACGTTCATGCTTGCACCTTACTCGCAGTTGTGATATGAGGGACGAACGCGGTTGCATGTGCGCATGTTTGCGTGTGTATAGACTTGGCAGTGAGAATAAAATCAATATCATCGATGCATAACTTCAATATTTAAATGTTTTGCCGGCGATTCTTCTTCGAATGACACCGCTTTTCTGCGTTGGTCCATTGCAACGGCTAAGTATTGTGTACCATTGAACTCTTAGGTGAAAAATATGTTTGGTAAATATTACAATCGTCACAATCTTAAACTATCTTCGGGAAAAAAGCAAATGATACCGAAAACCGTAAACCACATCCAAAAGCGGATGGGGGCCAAAATGATGCCCTCAGTTGTGCCGAGCTCACAGAACACGGTATGCAGTCGGTGCTGCTACGTGATTGAATGACGGATGACTAGGTGTTTCCATAGTGAACGCAATCTGGAAAAATTGACTTACCAGATGATCGCACCAAATCACCTCGCATGAGTGACTGCATTCTTCCAATGAAATTTGTCTTCTATGATTGAAATGTGGCGTAGCAGGTGCAGTTAAATGTTATTGCCTTTACATTGCGAAATCGGACTGAATTTGCTATTCAATCCGGTTCATTTTCGGATCATCGATTGACCAGTGGATAACAATTGGTCACTGATTTTCATTATGTCAAGCATTGGAAACTGATGAATAGGCGAGCCTGAGAAAGCAATTATAATTGGAGACGTAATTTGGGGTCAAACGGAATCATGTTTTGTGCGATAAACGTGGAATGAACATTTCGGAATTACCTTAGCAGACATTGACGCATTTACTACAACCAAAGTGAAGTTGAATGTTCAATCACAATTTAATTTTCGTACATTTGAGAGACACCGGAGCATAAAGATGAAAGATATAGAACTTTGAATGCCAGATGTAGTTGTTATTAATAGCAGTGACAACGCATGGGAATGCATACATGATAGTGAGTTGAACTCTGTTTCTCATGTTCTCCTCGGATAAATTAGCATGAGGTTTTTGCACTATTCACGCTCTAGGACCTGGATTGCTATCACTTGAGCCACGTGATTCGTGAGCAGTAACATAATCTAACGGTGATCCCAACGCTGAACAATGATTTTAGTGCTCCGTGATCCACCCGATATATCAGAAGGATCGAACAACCTTTCTTTCCCAACCAGGATGTACTAAAGTACTGCGCACATAAGGTGCACAGTGTGTAACAAAGGAGACGAAATATCAGGAACGAGTGAGGAGAAGGACATGGTCTAGAATGTTTTCGAAGAATGCACACTGATGGATGAGTATCACGGCTAAAATGGTGCTGCTGGCAGCGATTTCCAGAATCAACTTAAAATCTGATCTCCGAAGTCGCCCTGTTGTGGTGGTCACTCAATTTCCGCAGCATGGTGTAATCTTTGTGGACTTGCGCAGAAACGTCAATAACTCTTGGAATAATTGCTGTCTTGAGTTAGAGATGGGAACACTATTGAAATTGCACTCAAAGGGACAAGGATCGAACGGGCGTGGCCACTCAGTACAAAGAGGTTCCGGCCTGAATTTACTCAAGGTGCATATGGCCCCAAAACAATCCGACAAAGATGGATATTTCTTCTCCCACTCCTCACAAAACCAAACATTTAGCGTTATTTTGTTTTGAATCTCTGGTGCAGTTTTCAATGCTGATTTGGCACCACAGCGTTCATGGATAAGATTTTTTTATACATATATATATATATATACCAACGATCCCGTTCTCTTCGGTTACTTCGGAATAGAATTCTTGGAATAATTTGCAATAGAGCCAACACTATGTTATTATTATTATTTTCATGAAACGTGTGTACTTCTTGCTTCCATTTTTACCTTGTCTACTCAGGGAATCACTATAAATAGTGTTTTTTTCAAATACATATAACGATTGCCTAATAGTTGAGTCGAAGTATTAATTGAGAAATCTTGAGAACACTAAGCAGCTATTTCATCCTTCAGAGCACTGCATACACCTCCAATCCCAAGGAGTACAAACTTGGGCATTTATTTTGACAATCTGACATGGAGAAACATATGCATATGCGAGGGAAGAATAAACTATCCGAAATACTTACATAATTAAACTATGGAACACATTGATTCACACACCTATCTCTATGTGTGTTAACGACACAGTTGTGCCGCACTGCTCCCAAATGCTGGATAGTTTCATCATAATCAGAGATAATTCAATCCATCATTCCCTATCGATCGATGCCATGATGAGTGACATACGTATATCATGTGACACATCACGTGGCACACGTAAACGCATTTTGGGTTCTGATAGTAAACATTGTCCATTAGGGAATGACGTGAAACAGTTCGCCACCCTACAATAACTGGAGTGGTGAAACCAATTTAGGCATATACGTTTGTGTTATCACTTTGGAGGTGAGGGAAAGGGGAACGGTTTTCCCCATTTATCAATTGTTAGAGTGAGAACATGGATCGGTTCCCATCATCGAGAATGTGAATTATCAGTGTTCAAAGCGTAAACTAAACATATAAGTAGTGCATGTAAACATGCATCCGAAAACGAATTTTTAATACATTTAAAGAATTCAGTAAAGGAATTGCATAGAAAACAATTTATTATATATTTTTACTTGACATGTTTTTAAGCACTTAGCTAGTAAAGAAGACGTTTTACATTTAATTACCAAGTGATATATTGTAGAGAAGAAATGGTATACAGGTGTTGACCAAACTCGTGCAACATCACCCTCATTTTGAAAATCCATTTCAGCTTGCAATACCATAGTTATATATAGATGGCTATGAGTAAACTGTATTTATTCCCGACTTTATCTACAACATCTCTGTTCTTCGTTCATTGTTATTGTAATGCAACGGACAAAGTCGATTAGCCACAACACGGACCCTGAGCAACACGCGGC
>UZAN01045467.1:0-28371 GCA_900618425.1 Echinostoma caproni
TTTAGTGGCGGGCCACACTCGCCACGTCACAGCGCTGTCCGCAGATATATGTGGTGTTTTTTACGGAGAACCCTTGCCAGGGGTAAACCCACCTCCTCGAGCGCTGCCGCTGGTCGTCCGCTTTGGAAGGCCGAGGCCCACCTTATTCACGGTTAACCGTGAGATGACGGCCGTTCCCCTATCCGCGACTTGGGGACGCGCTCGGTAGCATACAGCTCTGCTCTCCGAGAATGCAGAGATATAGAGAGTAATAAGCATTACACTGAGTGTTTTGGGCCATTTTTTCATGAATGAGCAGCGGAAATGACACCAAATTTTTCTTCTTGGGTTGGATATACTCCGCGGCCTTAAGAACGCAGAACTGCTGTTGAACGAATTGATTTCCATCGATTAATTCATGTTTTGTCGTGAATAGCGACGCGCGAATTGTCTTTGTTACATAAAAATTCACGGAAGACTACATCACATTCTTTTTAATATCACGTTTTCGTTGTGGTGCATCTTTCGTTCTTTCCCTCCTTATCTTTCAACATCTATTCTCTAATATCCTGTTTGTTTGATTTTCCAGGGGCGGGACATGACACTCTGGTGGGTGAGTTGGAGATCCGGTGTTCCCAGACCATTTCCAAGGAACCCACCATGTGGCGTCATTCGAAACATCGAGGCCAGTATCCGGTTCGAATTGATGCCTCATTCAGTCGTTTCAGCGGTACAGAACTGCGTTCACCCATTAAAGTTCTTTCAACTGGACGTCCTATTCGTCCTGTCGGTTCCTTTCAACCGTTACTGTACATCTATGCCATATCCAATGTGAGCAATTCGAAGGCTTTTTTATTGCTTTTTCTCCCTATTCATTTGTCACCCCCGGGCAAGAGACAATGCTTCATTTCGACACCTATCGGTGGTCAGTGCGTAAATCTAGTGATTTGACCAGGTGTTCCGAATAGAGGGGTACTTCTACCTTTGAATAGGGACTAGGAGTTAGGCAATGTAATAAACAGACCATTACAAGCTGACCAAGAAAAACATGGTCTCAGAAAGGTATGTTGCGTTTTCAAACCCATGAGGTCTTTGAAATTGCATAAAAGCCAACTGACAGCCTTACAAATAAGAGTGTTTTTCATTGCAAATCACTGCAAAAGGCTCAGCAGATCGTGTAAATTACGTAATATTGGGGATTGTCAGCATATTTGACTCTTACACTTGGGATAGAGAATCATATTAATCGTGCTGAAAAATTCAGGATCACCTTTGGTCATCACGTAGGTGGTGGTGCTGCAGTGGTTTATTCACTGTCACCGGCTTGCTTTGAACCCCATGGTCCGAGGTTTGAACCCCGCCACCGCAGCTTTGCTGCCTTCCGGTTTAATAGTGGGGGCCTTATGTGATTCGCCACTTTAGGGTGCCGGTTTCCAACACTGAATAGCAGATCTACACGACTGGGGTTCATCCTTTGTGCTGTTCTCCACACAAAATGTGTGAAATAAAAAAATAATACTTTTGACCTCATACTCTTGTCGGCTTTGTACTCAACGGAAACCGGAAAACTAGCAGACATTCCCCATGTTGTCTTCCACTAACTATGAAAAGGCCTGCAAACTAAGTTTGTCACAGATGATCACCGCTTTTGAGTCACCTCTCTTTAAGGAACTCTTCAATCTGGCTGAAAACCCTGCTGTTTTTCGCTCTCATTCTGTTTTACTTTTTTGCCTGAATTAATTACAGAGTAAGACTTTCATAGCTGATAAGTTCCAAGTGCATGCTCCGCGAGAGTACTGTACGGAATTTTGAGGCTCTCGACAACCCACGCTGTATTACGTTCGCTTGCCAGCGAATTTAGTCATCCCTCCAAATCAAAGTTCACCGGCTTTGTGGTTCAAGAATGAATGAGTATGAGCTGGGAAGATTACCATCATACGACCGGTAGTGAAACCTATCCCTACGGTCATGTCAACCCTTAGATTACTGTTGAAGTTTATCGGTTACTTACGCAGGGCTCTCGGTATCTCAGATTGCAGAAAACGAAACTGAATGATGATGCAACCAGTTTTCGTACTCTATGTGATCAATTTTGGGACGTGTTTTCGAATTGTGATGCCCACTTTTTGGCGGATAAAACTTAGCGTTGTTGTGTGTTGCGGGTCGATAGTGTAAGGAAACTGATAACGAAAAGATACAACGCGAAATCTGTTACTTAACAGTGGGAAAGTTACTCAGATGGCTAAAGAAGTGTCCATGAAGGTTGTGATCGCCAACCCCACGCACACATTGGCTTTCCGGTTATTGGTCGTGAGGCGTGTCACGATCGTAGGCAGCAGTCTTGAATCACTTCAGTGATACGAGTGACTACTCAAAGAAACGGGCGTAGGGGTTTTCTTCTGGGTATTTACAATTGCATTAGTTAACGCTACTGTCGAGACAACGCGGAGAAAACTCTCGGTGTTCAAGTGCGGTGAGACGAAAAGTGTGAAACAGCAAAACGTGATGTACAAACAATAATATGGAAAAATAAGTGAATTGTACGTGTGTCACGGTTGGAGTGGCTGTTTCCAATATTCTTCCTCACCTCATACACCCATATAACTACTAAATGTTTAACTATTTCGCTTTCACAGAATCACACAGAGTACACAACAGGCGGGGGCCGGAACAAGGTGGCCAGTTGGCTTGGACATTTGCAAGCAGGCAATATCAGCGATTGGGTTATACTGATGATAGATGCCGATTCCCCTACCAGTGGACCAAAGATGTGGCAACGTTCGACGGTGATACATCGAATAAAAAAGGATTTTAACATCAATCCTGACGGTTTGTAAGTAAATTTCTCTGTTCTTACTTACTTTGCCACCCTTGCCCAATTGATGTTTCCTAGATTTAAGAAAAATTCTCGTTGATCGTTTATTATTTAGGATTATCGAATGAAAAAGGTGATAGTCTTATCTGTAAAAGGGTTTTTGCAGTGATCGCATTATTATTATCAACGTTTTTTACACCACAAAAAGGGTAAACCCTCTGGTCAAAAACACTGTAAGAAAGAAGGTATAGGAGGGAAAAGTTCAGCTGAGAATCAATTTGTTGATCCTGCTTTTGAACACTGAAAAGGTGGTGAGACATTCGGAAGTGGTAAGAGTGCTACACAGTTTCACGGTATTAGAGAAAAACGGTCTGGAAGATAGAAATCCGGCATAACTGCTCGCCTGAGAACGGGATGGACAAGAAAAGAACAACGGTCGAGGACCGTTGAAGCGAGTACAGAAGGACAAAAACCAAAATGATAACAACAAGAAGGAGATACCGAAGTAAATACCGTCCAATGAGCATGCTGCTGCGGATTTGCGGTTAAAGACAGTTCGTTTTTCAAATAGATGGCCTTACGTTGAACTTAGTTAGGAACAGGAAGATCAGAATACGAAGCTTCATCCCTTACGTGACTGCATTGTTCAATTGTCGGACGGATTTGCATTGTGTAAGCAAGCGCATTACGCGGAATAGGAAACCGATTATGCACACAGCGTTAAGGTGGGTTTGGAGATAAAAGCGGATCAGAAGCGAAAAGAGTTTATGGTCTAACCCAGGAGAACAATTTTGTGGAACTAAGAGGAATTGAGTTAATAAGCAGTTGGAGCGAATAGCGGACATGTTTAAGAGTGACAGAAAGGAGGGAAGTTATGGCGGCATTGAAACAGCTGGTAGAACCCCATGTGAAATTAAGTCCGAGGTCGGAGGCAAGAGAAGCAGTAATGACATTGCGATCAAAATGGATATTATTACAGGTTTGGTGGGTAGTGGGATAGGAAGGGGAACAATGGAGAGTAGCATAATCGGCAAAGCATTGAATAAGATTAGAGGTTTTGGGTAAAAGATTATTGACAAATAGAAGAAAAAGGGTGGCCGAAAGTATGGAGCCTTGGGAGACACCAGCATTCACAAGCAATGCCCGACACACAACCCCGTCATCTCATACATAGATGGTTAGCTTACTGAGGAAACATTCCCACCGCAACGCCAGGGATGAATGGGATCCGAACGTGGGTAACTTTGACAGCAGACATTCATGCCAAACACGATAGAATGCTCTGAAATTTTAAGCGAGGCCATGTGACTTTCTCCTTGCTTATCGAGCGCAGTTGACTAGGGATGCTATATTCGAGCCAATAGGGCACCCATAGATCGACGATGGTGAAATCCATATCAACGGTCATTCAGTAAAACATTGCGTTGGAGAAACGTATGCAGTTGGTCGGAGATAATTGTTTCAATAGTTGAAGAAACCACGGAAGCAAGAGTTAGGATCGGGAAGATCACCATTCTTTTGTATAGGAAAAATAATGGCATATTTCCATAGATTAGGGGAAAGATTGGAGAACAAGTGGAGAATAGAAATAGAAGCTGCCTCTGCGGTACACCGTTTTAGGATGAGGGGCCGAATATCGTCCGGACAGGGTGGTTTAGGAAAATCCAAACCACGAAGAGTATGGTGTCCCTTTCCGGTTGTTATGACAGATAGAATGAACTAGTTGGTGGTATGGTAAGGGGGATAAAGAGGAGAGTCGATAGATAAGGTGGAGTTGGAGGCAAACCAGGAAGCGAAGACCTCCGCTTTTTCGTGGGGTTCACCTCCAAGAGAACCGGTGGAACTGCTTGCTAGTGGGAGGAAAGTTGAAAGGGCAGAAATTAGGTGAAATCGCTTTAGTAAAATTACCAGTGACTGTCGAAGCCAAGCACGCAGCTTTGTGGCAGATGAAGCGTTTCTTAACTCTGTATGGTGATCGAGCATTTGTTTCTCGTTTGCACGAAGTGGTTACGGGTGTTGGGTTGGACTAGCGGTCTCAACGACGAAATACTGAGTTTTTAAACCTCAGCACAGTTACAAGCATGATTAAACCACCCAGGGGATCGTGGTTTGCCGGGTTTGGAAACGTGCAGAATATGAAGATACATGCCTTGAAGAATAATCTCATCAGACTTAAAATAACTGTCAGCGAAGTCTGAAAGTGGCAAAGACGTCTGATTTTTTCCCCGGTACTTCTCATCAGGTAAATACAGTACACAATCGAACATGTAGACACAACATAGCGTGATAATCCGTAGTGTAAGTACTCATACAGTTATTGCGATGATGTTGGGGACTGTGTCCAGATGAACCAGTCAAGAGTGTGTCAAACTGGTGTCTGTTCCAAAATCTTACTGGCCTTAGGCTAGGGCAGCAGTGGTGTCTTGACAAATTGCTTTTGCGTACACAGTATTGGTTGTTTCGGCTGTGCACGGAGTTCTGTCTCACTCCTTTTGATCGATTATATCTTTTCTTTTTCTTTCATTTTACTTCCTTTTATTGAATTTACAAAGATAAATTGTGAATGTTATAATGTTAATAACACAGCGATGTCGGTAGAGAATTATATTCGCCGACGTTTCGGTTACCGTGGGTAACCTTTCCGATTGTAAAACCTGCCTTGAGAAAGGTTACCCACGGTAGCCGAATTGTCAGCGAATATAATTCTCTACCGACATCGCTGTGTTATCAACATCATAAAATTCACAATAAAACAATACATGGCGCATCGATTTTTCGATACACCTTAAATCATTTGGTCCTGATGTGATACAAAGATACAATTTCCAGGAAGGGAAAAGCGACCAATCAAAGGATGCTATTCAACACACAACGGGGAAAGTCAGGCGGTCGTGGTGGGATTCGAACACATCCGCGGGGTGGTAATTTGGTGACTTTGCCACCGGGCTACCTCCGCCCGGTAGGTGACCTTGAATGCTCCTTTTCGTGTCAGTTCATGACCCGTGTCGAGTTCGTGGGCTAGGATGGCACTAGTCGCATTTTTGTATTGATCCTTTTTGATAGTCAAGCTGTTGCGTATACTGCGCCAGTGTGCAGTCAGTTCTGCTTTACGGTTGCGAGACACTTAATTTCCATGTGGAGGATATTTTTATTCTTGAATCCTCTCTGACAGTCACCTAGTGGTCCTTCCTACGTATTCCACTCCACAGGAGCACGAATAAGAGTACACACAAAATGAGGTAAACTGACTAGGTAGCTTGTCTTTGAGTTGTAACTGCAGCATAGGCTTCACTGAACTCTTCTTGAAAGCACAACTATGACCATTCGCCTGCTGTCCCGAATTACCCAATTATGTGATCCTGTATTGTAAAGTCGTTCCAATGATAATTCTTCACCAAAGCGCTCTTAACAAACGTTCAGGTTTCGTAACTCCATTTGGGTAAATACATCACAAATCACGGCAGCGTAGTCAAGGAAATAACCGCTCGCATTTCCAAGCCACGAGCAGCTTACGCAGGACTGAAACACCTTTGGTGCAGATGTGATGCTTCTTTAAATTTGAAAGGTTGCGTATACTGCGCCAGTGTGCGGTCAGTTCTGCTTTACGGTTGCAAGACACTTAATTTCCGTATGGAGGATATTTTTATTGTCTAGAAGTCTTCGATTGCCGATTTTACGTAGTTTGGCGCCGGTTGGATGGAGCAAGCCTGCAAACAACTCTGAGGTAAGCCGTCGCGGATTTGGTAATGGCTCGATGGAAAATTCGTTATCATATAGAATTCAGATTAGTAGGCTCCTCTGGTTTGGGCACGTATTGCGCATAACCAGCTGTCGTCTACTGCGCTGCGCTTTATTGACTGTAGCCGTTCCAGATTAGAGGAAAGCACGTGGAGGACGGGGAGACGAGGGATGAAGAAATGCCCAGAGCTGTTAGGTAGATTAGGTATCTTCCGTCTTCCAGGTTGGGGTCCGAAATGCTCTGCAACTGGTTAGTTGGAGATCTTGATATGGCAGTGAGCCGACCGCAGCGGCGTTCTTGTTGTCTTTTCTTATCAGGTTAGAATGCTTGAAAAGTTATGTATGCACAGTCAGGTTGTGCAATCTGTGTTGACCATAGAGGTTCACTTTCCTCCTCCTTCCACCCGCTCAAAGTAGATCCAACCCCAATCCACCTTAGATCATACCGCTAACTTTGTATACATTGCGAGTTTAGCAGTGATCTGTGAAGTTCGCTTCATTGTATTCCACTGTACGACGACGATGATGACGATTTATAGTAGGCATTACCTGTTCTGTAAGATCATATCCTCTCATTCAGATAAGACTGTGCATCTGTGAGGACCAAGGTGTGAGTGACATCCGGTCATATAACTGGAATGGTAGTTATTTCTTTCCAACTTGTCTTACTCTCCCCCCTGCCGAAATGTTTGATATAAATTGCGATGTATTAGCCTGTAGAAGAATCACCGCAAACGAGCTTGCTCGCTACTTTGTGTTTTCTCACATTTGATCCCTGCAGTAACGCTATTTGAGTTTTTCGTTTATTGTTAGTCTTGTGTTTTGGTAGATTTGGCGGTTTTTCAAATATAGTAACCGTAACCAGAAAGTCCACGAGCACCACCACCACCAACAGGAACAACAATAGCAATAACAACAACGACAGCAACGATAACAATAAAGATCGTAATCATGGTATCCGAATGCAGCATCAATCGCTGTAATTTCTTTCTCCATTGCGGTTGGTTCTCTATAGGCTGTCCCAATACATTTCTGTTTGTCTGTAGCCACTTCCTCCAGTTGCCTGATCCGCGAGCGGTAGAGGAGAAGGTGTTTCAGGACGCATGGACCACAATGATGCGTGCTCTACGCAAAGTAATCTTAGAGGTTTACCATGTGACCATCATGGACTATGACATGCATCTGCATTTGCTTGAGGAGGCCAGATTTACGCCCGGTTGGGATTTCTTTGAATACTTGGATCGCAAGGTATGTATTTATCCTGTAGATCTGATCTTTAAGCTTACATCTGTATGCATGTTGTATGCAATGCTGTCGTACTATCAATTCTTTATTTTAGTTAGACCTCATTTGATTCTCTTTTTGATTTCTTTCAAGTTGCCTTTACATCATTCGACTCCCCATCCATTCAACTTCTCGCTTTGAACAATACTGTTATGGTTTTCGATAACTATCAAGCATCTAAACTGAGACGTAGAACGATCATCTGGAGGTAGGCAGCTCTGCTGTCGTCCGGTTCAATACTACGCCTAACATATTGGGGGCCTTATGTGGTTCGCCACTCCAAGTCCCGGGGCTTAGATTAGGTTTCCATCACTGAACGTGAAACATTACTATTAATTTAGTGTTACTGTCTGTTCAAACATTTTTTAATACACATTGTGAATCACAGTTAGAGGGGAAATCCCATGACCTGTGAGCTTACTGTAAAAGGCAGAGTACGGGGACATTCACGTAAGATTCAGCTTATTAATTCTGCGTTTAAAGAGTATTAAGTTGTAAGTTAAGAGAAAGACTAATAATTGGAGTGTTTCGCAGCTTGGCTGTTCGGGGAAGAAAGAGATTGGTGTGGAGCAGTAGGAAATGGGATAAAAGAAATCTGATAAAGATTACCAGATGCCTATGTATGGGATCGGCGGCTAAGGTTACCGAGATCAGCTCCGAGGAACAAAAAAAAACAAGTTAGTAAAGTAATGGAAGAAACAGGGAAACCACTCCTCTACGATGGGCTGGTGACTGCAGATAGGAGGTTAGAGAAATATCATCGATCAGCCGGATGTTCTGTCGGTGAAGAAGATCAAGGAGGGAATGAGAAGAAGACGAAACCCACCCTACATGTGACTGCAGTATTCGAGAACAGGGCGGATTTGATCTTGGTGCAGTAGAAGGTGAGCTGGATTGAGGAAGCAAGCTAGGATATCAAAAAGTATCAGCCTAACAAAGAAGTCATAGGTGAGTCCAGTGAAGAACCAGAGCCTGTGGAACGCAGTTGGGTCTAATCAAGAGATCGGGCAAGGTAGGGCACCACAGAAGACCGATAAGCAGTCGTACGAGCAAATATGCAATCATAGCGGGCCCGGGTGGAAGAGGAGGATACACACTTGATAAGATCTTGATGTAACGGATGTGAAGGGTTATCTATGATTTTTGTTGATAACGAGAAGCGTGACTTTGTATGTTGGGAAACGATGAAGTGACAGATAGTTTCACGGGAAATCCCGCTGCTTCTTGATAAATGTGTTAATGATCTGGAAAGCAATTTAAAGTCCTCTTTGAGCACCCCTAGAAAGATTGCTGGGGACCCGTACAACCGTAGGGGTAATGTAGGCACTAGGTTATCGGTACCCCGGGCTTATACGTATAAGTCGCAAACGTACGTTCGTACGAGGAGAGAACGAGGCGATTCACGAAACGGAGGACGACGTGTATTATAAAGACCTGCAGAGCAAGAGAGAGATACAGAGGCGTGAGCAAGCGTGCGGAAAGTGACAGGAAACGCGTGCTGACCAAAGAGGTGGCCTTGGCGTGGTAAAACAATAAGGTGTACAAGAGGAAAGGTACACGCAGAATGGGAATTCGTTGATCACTACAGTAAAACACAGGCAAAAAGAAAACGTTTGATCAAGAAGCGAGGGACGAATAGTGTTTTCAGTCGTAAGACATATAATGATAGTTTCCTGACCTTTCCAAATACAGAAACAACTCGGTCAGACCAGCATACGTTTCGGTTAATTAACACACCAAGATACTTGACATTTGGGGGTTGGACAACAGTATCATCGTATATGTTTAACTTGGGACAGGATTCCAGGAGATTGGCATAACGATTCCCTTTGTGAAGTGAGAACAGCATGTCTACACATTTAGAGGGATTGAGATTCAGGTTATGCTCAGCAGACCACTCAGCAAGGAGGCACATATGTGACCAGTGGAATGAGCAAATATTTGCTTCACGTTCTTGCACCAATTGTTGTTGATATAAGTCACCAGGCCTCCTCCTCCACGTTTCTGATACGTTGCCGGACGGTCGACACGGTGTCCAATGAAGCCGTCGATTTTAGTAATCCGTTCATCAATTTCGCCATGTAACCAGGTTTCTTGTAAAAGAATTGCTCCTAAGTTAGAATATTCCATACGGCGCACAAGATCATATATATCTTGTAATTTTCCAAGCAACGAACAGACGTTGTTGCTGATAATGATGGGTATGCATAGTTGTGACAAAGCTCTTTAACGCAGTGCTACTCTCCAACCACCTTGATGCTTCCTCTAATGTCCGCGAGATTTTCTGTGAATCGTTTTGTATTTATTTCTCACACTCGACGACTTACTTCTAGGTCACTACTCCGCTCACTCCGTCCCACTTGGGCCAGACTGCGTAGGCACCGATTGTCGAACACTGCTAAACGACGGATGTCTTCTACCCGCAAGTTCAAGGTCTCAACCGTACGGCAGAATTGATCGTATAGTGGCACAGTATACACGACTTTTCAACTTCAGTGAAACGTCACGTCGTCGCCACAGGTGTTTCAGTCCCGTGTACGCTGCTCGAGCCTTGGAGATGCGGGCGGTTATCTCCTTTGATGCGCTACCGTCGTTTGTCACGCAGCTACCTAAGTACGAGAAGCAGTCCACTTCAGCTAATTCCTGATCGTTTAGTTTCAGAGCAGAAATCGGCGACAATCAGTCTTGTAGCATCATTTTGTACTTTGAAGATGCAAAGCACATGTCGAACGGAGCGACAGAACTTGTTAATCTGTGAAGTGCCCTTTGCACATCTTCCATACATTCGAACAGGCAAACGATGTCGTCAGCGTACTCCAAGTCGCACAGCTTTTCTCCAACTACCCATTCAATACTTACATTTTGGAAACCACTTAGTGTGTTCTCCAGTATTTTGTGTGACGAAATTGAACAGGAATGGCGAAGGAGGGCACCCTTGACGAACACCGCTGCTAGTTACGGACGACCTACTCAGCTCGCCGTAGACCCTTACGCTACCAGAAGTATGTGAGTAGAGTGACCTCAGTATGTTTATATACTTTTTCGGCATTCCTTTGCGAAGAAGTGAACCCATAAAGGATTCGCGGTCAGCTGAGTCGAAGGCTCCTTTTAGGTCAAGGAACATAACAGACATTGTCCGACGGTGCGTATGGCGTAGCTCGAGGACTTGACACAGAATGAACATTTGGTCAACACACCCGCGGCCTGGTCGAAATCCTGCTTGTTGTTCGCGTATGTTTGTCTCCCTAAACGGTGTCAGACGTCGAAGTATGATGGGAGCTAATAATTTGGTGACGATTGGGATCAAACCTATTTCGCGCTGGTTTGCGCAGTTGTTGCGAGATCCCTTCTTGAAAATTGGAACGATCAGTGATTCGCTCCAGGATGATGGAATGCGCTCGTGTGACCAGATGTTACGCATTATATCAGTAATGGGGTCTACGATGTCATCGTCCCCCATCTTGAAAAGAGTGGGAGGAAGCCCGTCGGGTCCTACTGCTTTTCCTTTCTTCAGGGCTTGAATGCAAGAACGAACCTTTGCTGCAGTAGGAGGTTCAGATGACACTGCCCACGGAGCCTCAGCTACATCAGAGGAGATAGCTTGGTTAGCGCCTGGCCAGCTGAACTGTTCGTTGAAGTACTCCGCCCACCGGTCAAGCCGTTGTTCCTTATTGTGAATAGCTTGCCCACTTTTATCGCAGATTGTTTCACTAACTGTGGTTGGCCGACCTCTCGTATTGCGTATCAGTTAGAACAGTCTTTGACTGTTCCCTGATGCAACTGCGATTTCCATTTCACTAGTTATTGTTGCCCATCAGTTTTCACGATCTTTCTTGAGACTTTTCTTGAGTTGACGTTGCAGACGCCACCTAACCCTGCCTTAATCCCGGGCGGTGGGGATTTGCCGCTTTTTCTACATCAGTACTGTCGAATCATCAGATATCCAATGTTTCGGTTTAGCTACCGCTTCAGATCCACAAACAACCTTCGCTGCAGAATGCACTGCTCGGCTAATCCGATCCCATTGTTCATCTACACTACCACCCCGCCGAGCATTTAGCTCTTGTCCTAGTTCTGACTCAGAACGAGCGCGAACGGTTGGGTCAGATAAACGATGATCTGCCAACTGTGTTTTTTTGTGTGTGACCAGTGAGTTGGAGAGTGAACTGCATCAACACTAATGCATGATCATATTCAATGCAGGTAGTCCAATAAGACCTGCAGTTTTATACTGAGCCACGCCAACGGTAGCTTACTGCTATGTGGTCGATTTGAGTTAGCATGCTAGTTGAATTTCAGCGCCACGTTGCTGTCCGTTGAGAGCTACGTCGGAAGTTAATGCTGGTTAGGAACAGATGATGATTTGCGCAGAACTGAAGAAGTCGATCGCCACTACCTGTTTACTGGCAGGGCAGAGCACAATGACCGCCTAGACAAGCTTCCGATGCGCCCAGTTTTCCAACTTGGGCATTAAAATCGCCTGCGAGCAGAACTATATCAAAGCGTTGGCTCAACCGAATGAGTTCTGTGAGTTTATCATAAGTCTTCCTTTTGTGCGTCAGAACTGCAGTTGGTTGAAGCATACGCTGAAATGATGAACGAACACCTTTTGGGTGTTGCTTCCTTTCCGGACGCCGATGGACTCTTGGAGTCGCATCGCACATAAGCGACTGTTGACGGGGATCCAATCGAGTAGTGCAGTTTCAGCTGTATTGTTGAGTACAATGCCCAAACCACGCTGGCCTACTGAACGGGCTTGGTCCTCACCTGACGTGCGGAAGGAGTACGTCGAGGACAACTCCGATGCACTTAAGCGGTTTATAGCACTAGGATCCGGGATTCGCGTCTCCGCTACGCAACATACATCAATCCCAAAAGAGCCCATTGTACGCGCCAGACACGCTCGTTGGCCTACCTGGATCATGGTCCTCACGTTGAAGGCCCCAAATTTAGTGGCTGACGAGGCTTCGGAATCTGCAATCTATTTTGTGGTAAACTACTTACCGGGCTACTTGGTGACGAACTTTGGTGAGTGACGAACAAGTTGTCTGAGCGAACGTTATGGGTTGGAAGAAGGGGTAAAGAAAAAAGGTTTTGTACGGAATAAGAAAAGTTGAACAGAGGTTGGGATATCTGAGCAGTAGCCCACTTATCACTACCCACCCCGCTCAATGCAATGGGCAGCGCGGTCCTGATTATCCTGCGCGACGACGGATGCAGTGTTGAGTTTATTTTTTTATTTGGTAATGCTCAAGTGGTACGTTAAATTGAAAGGTTTACAAATGCCGTTTAGTTACGTGATATCGGTCATTTCCTTCAACCCTTAGTTGGATGTCACCCTCTGAGCGCGAACTACACAGCCTGACGCGAAGTGGACCCAATCAGTTTGTCAAGCTTTCCACTCTATCGCGGAATCTGTTCGCGGTTTGATCGTTGTCACTCTCCTCCAGGATTCTTTGTAGGCAACTCTGTTGTTTCGGGTTTAAAGCGGCACCTATCCTGTTAGGGCTTGTGTATATTTCGCCACATCACTTTCCACGTTTACCTCTTTTTCCGATCATCACACTAAGATGAAAAAATAAAAAAGTGTATATATCACTTGTCTCTAGCATGTCATTCTTGTTTAGTTCCCTTACTGAGCCTAATTTTTCTTTGTTATGTGTCAGGCGAATCTTGACTATCAGCACCCACGTTTTGCCACTAATCAAAGCTCAGATTCGCCTCACTATTGAAGGCCGCATCCAATAATGAATTTTTGAATTTTCTTCCTGCTTCTAACTGCTCGGTTTGATTCAATAAACGATAACAAGCATGATTAGCGTCGCTTCTCTAACATTCTATTCGCAACCTCTGGCTCATCGCAAAATTCACAACTCGTAGTATCTCTATTCTTACTATTTTTTCTGGTCATCTGTGGTTATCTTATCTGTTTCTATCAGTCTCACGTTTTCGCCCTACTCGGGATCCCAGTCTGTTAGCCACACTGAGGCTAGGCTACGCTCTTTTGTGTTTTGTCGGGTTGCTTAAGTCACTATCTGAATTTCTGTTCGGCCCATAGGAGGAGCTCGCACATTTGTATATCGCTCTTGGAGGTTTCGAAGATGCGTTGTACGAATATTACGAAGTCGAGACATTCTTCTCCGATTGTGCGGGCGCGGAAAAGCTAAATGGTAAGTCTCGGTTTTCCGACGTTGCTCTTTCGTCAATCATGTAAAAAGTAATTTTCGGCTTACCAAATGCCCATCCACCGTCCTCCTAAATGACTCTTGTATAGCCTCTGTCCATGAAACCTATTGAACTATTACTTGCAAAGGGGTTTTCACCGACCAATTGAAGCAATGTGGATTGAAAATGGCTTTCCCTGTGGTCTAAATAAACACAGTATAAGAGGAATTGCAGAAGGGAACCATGCCTAATAGACCTAATCTGGTGATCCCTGTTTTGACGAGATGGCAGTTTGAGGTAAGAGAATAAAAGTAATCGGGTGAAAGGGATTTCTGTGTTTTATCATTTCCGACGGGAGGGGGTCCAAATGCTATACCGGGTTTCACGTCACTTTTAACATTTTACACACTCACTTACAGTTGTATTTGGGGCTTGTTGCCTGCAGTTTGAGCCACTTTCTACTAATGCAAATGTTAGCTGATTTCGGAGCAATTGTTCGTTCTGTTCCTCCCCTTCAAATGTATCTTCATATCTGTGCCCGATTTCACTTCCCCTGTACCAAAATTAGTCTCGTTAATTAATGGAAGTAGTTGTTACTGTATCGTGACTGTTATTTAATTTGTCATCAATATATTTCAGATTATAACAACGCAATTGATACCTTATTTCAACCGTTTTTCGTCTATTGTCAATCGGCTGCATACCGCATTGGCAATCACGGTAGAATAACACGAAAGACCGATGAGTGAACGTCAGGTTAATCCACATGTCAGTTGTGCCCTTCATAAAACAAGGTATGTCAAAAGGAGATCAAAAACTAACTGCGGCGAGTGAATATCCAACAGGAGCTTCAACCAACCAGGATGGAGCAAGATTGTAGACAGAATCTGAGTGTTGATATGGATTGGGTTAAGGTAGAAAATAATTGTGTTGCGTTTTCTGCTTCTAATCCTCAAGGTCCTTTCTATCGTATTTACTCATAGCATTCAAGAAGTCTGCGCGCAGTACAACTTAATTTTCTTACGGTAGCAAATTGACTTTTTTGGGTTTGGGATGGGAATGGGGGTGGGGTGGAGTAAAATCAGCACTGACATCAACCTTCAAGTAAGTGAACTATACCAAAATCATTCTCATACACACAAACTCCAGGCAGTTCCGTACCCCACATTCAGTGATCTTTATCCACGTATTTCAGTGTTTCCTCTCATTCCTTCGTTATTGACTTTTGATATTACCGTTCCCCGGACTTCGGACGTGAATTTTTAAAGCTCTACACCATTAGAATTTATAAAACTGTCTTCCTCATTATTTTGCTCAGATATTACCTTCGAAGAAAAAGTTAGTGACTGAACTGCAGTCCATTTGTGACGGATAAATTTCCTTTCCTCTGTTGTTTCTTTTCTGCAGCATTTGTTTCCATTTTCCCAACTTATCACACACACACACACACACACACACACACACACACACTGTATGATGGTGTTGAGTCCGCTTTTGGCGGACACTTATACAAATGCTTATACAAATCATGTAACTGCCCAAATAAATGCACACCAGAGGACGGTAAATGCAAATTCGGCTTATTCCAACTCGATTCGATTGCGGAGCGCCTGGTTTGTATAAAGTAATTGCCGAAGCATCATTTTTTCTGGAGTTTTTGCGTGTAGTCGTATTCACCTGTCGTTTTTATCTCCTTGCGATGGAATTTTAAGATAAGTCTTTCACGGGACAATAGAGACTTTATCCTTTTTTCTTGCTATACTTAAATTTTTTCTACTTTGAAGTTATCCAGGAGACCATCGATTGCATTGCTATCTCCCTCGATTATCACTTGTGTCAATAGGTCTTGGTGTAGCGTCTCTTCATAAAACATCTGTGTGAGTCAATGCTCGTCTCGTGCAATCCATGAACGCAGACTCTTCTATGTTGAATATATGATTATCATATTGCCTTCCCCTGCAATGTACGTGCCGCTCGTTTCGGATAGAAAATAAATCAATTTGGACTACCTATCGACTTAACTTGTCAAAGAAACGGGAATGCGTGTCAGACTGTATAACCTGTATGGCGCAGGCATTCTTTAAGCACAAAACTGGGACATTCGTGAACAAATACATGAGTATCCTGGGCATTTGCAAGATGTTGGTGCTTGTCGTTATCGGTTAGTTATCTACCATGATACTTTCTGGACCATCCTTTCTTTTTATTACACACTTTCGTGTGATGAACAGCAGATGGGGTGGAACCCCATAATCACGAGGACCTGCTGTTCAGTGATGGAAACCGGTAACCTAAGCCCCGGGACTTGGAATGGTAAACCACATAAGGCCCCGATAGGTTGGGTGTGGTATTGAACCGGACGACAGCAGAGCTGCCTACCGCCAAAGTCGGGTGGCAGTGGCGGGGCTTGAACCTCGAACAATGGGGTCTAACGCACGCCGGTGACAGCGACTAAACCACTGCGCCACCACCACCCACCCACACCTAAGTTTATTCCATCATCCCTCTCGATCTCGAGCGGCCTGCGAATCGACGAGGGAAAATTACTAGATTAGATATAGTACATATTGTTTGAGAGGAAATTGATTACGAGTGGTATTACCACTACAGTCTTATCCGAGAAAGGTAGATTGTTACACCTTGTTTCAATTTTCCCCTATACAGATGTATGTAGTTGCTTTTCAATTTTGATTGTTGCATGTCCGCTTCTCTGTATGCATAGTTTCTGCAATCCTCCTCCCTCACCTGAATAGTGTTCGATTAGGTGAAACTTTATTTCAAACTTCTTATCGAAGTTGCTCCGTATGCACTNTGCACTATCGTGCTCGTTTTCAGCTATTGTTTGGTTCCACTCAGTCGCCGGAATCATCGTTTGTGTGATTTTGTAGTCTTTTTTTTGAGTGCTGTTTTACATCGCCCGATCAGGGAACCAATATGGAGAATAATTCACGGAAAATTTGCAATGTTATCAAACAAATAAATAGCTTAACCGAAATCGATAGATATCCTAACACCCTCGCATGATATCCAGTCCCTTTCTCTAATACCTCCCAGCACAATTTAGACTCGAACCAAGAAGCCTGAGCAAAGTTACCCTCCTCATTCAATTGCATTTTTCTGTCCTCTCTTTTTTGTGTGCACGATCATATTGCCTGCACCTTTTGGCCTCAATTGATAATTGCGTTACACTACCCTGAACGGTTTATACATCCTCAGGTTAAATACTAAGCATAGTTTTAGTTCAGTTTTTAACCATTAACCATGCACTTTCGTGCTCCGGTTTTGGTTGCTGTCTTTTAGTCGCCCATTTGGATAAAAGAACAGAGTGAAGATTGGAATGTTAAAAGCAAGTTGAAGCGGAAGATGGAGAATTCGTATACGGCGGTGTTAGGAGAATAATGAGTGTATGCACGAGCGCCACTGTTTGCGACACCTAGCCCTATCAATCAGTGTCTCTAATCCTCGGTGACAGTCATCTCGGGGCCCCCAGCCAAGGAGCCTGACGGGACATGTGTGGCCTATTCTTCTGATTAGGGTTTTCATACCCTCATGCCATGTCTTCGTTTCACCACCCTTGACCTTTTTCCAACCGTTACCTGCCTGGGCAAACATCGCCCGCCGTGGAAACCCATTTGGAAACATGCGTAACACATGCCCCAACCAACGTAATCTATGGAGGTCGATCATTTGCTCCAGTGAACGACCGCGACTGCCTAAAACTCTACGTCTAACCTCACCATTACTCGTTCAGTCACCCCACCAGACTCGTGCAATGCTACGTAGACAGTGATGTTTGAACACCGACAATCTTTTTTTATCCTGTTCCCTTAGTGTCCGAGTCTCTGATGAGTTTTCTTGCTTCGTTTCAATCGGATTTGATGGTTGGCATAAAGGGATAGTTGACAGAATGCCTAACGATGATACTCCGCTAAAGAGTAGTAATTAACTTTGTTTAACCTGAATAGATAGATTAAATCCAAACTCATCCATTGACTACAAGAAGGTTCATTTTTGCACCGTTATTCCTGAAATGGCCTAACATACACAGCCTTTAGCTTAATTGCTCGACTGCGTCGTATAGCTTCTCATTGTGACTGCATCATCTCCCATCCTGGTCGCATCTTATCATTGCCTAGTTGTATCTTCTCGATCCTTATACTCCATTGAGCGAGACTGAAGATGACAAGAATTATCCAATTAGATAGGCTCGTGCAGTTCCCATTTATACAACCATTAACCCAGCACTTTCGTGCACCGGTTTTGGTTACCCATTTTGAATAACCTTGATTCAAGAAAGGAAAGTTGAAAGTAAAACCGAAGAGAAAATGTTGAACTTCATACTCAGGTTGCAAGAAATATAGAAGATGCACAAAAGCCATTGTTTGCGACGCAGACATGCAAATCAGTGTCTCTAACCACTGGTTACAATCATCGCCAAGTCCCCATCCACGGAGCCCAACGCAACCTATATAACCATTTCTCTTGGTTAGTGTTTTCGTTCCCGCATTTCAGGTCTTATTTTGATCACCCTTATCTTTTTTCCACCCACTTTCTCCCTCGGCAAACATGGTGCGCTGTGGCAACCTATTTGGCGACATTCGTAACACGTGCCCCAACCAATGTAATCTATGGAGATCAACTACTTGCTCCTGTGGGCGCCCGCGATTATGTAAAACTCTGCGCCTAACCTCACCATTGCTCGTCCGGTTTGTACCACCAGACTGATGTAGTGCTACGTAATGACTAGGTTTCCGCACGGTGTAGCAGATGTAACCGAACAGCTGCAGCATACACTCGACTTTTCACAGACAGCTGGATGTTGCGGCGGCGCCACAGATATCTGCAGTTGGTTAATGTGAATCCTGCTTTCTGTATGCGAGTTGACACCTCATGCGTGATGAGTCCACTGAGTGAAACATAGCTGCCCAAAGAACAATGCTTCTCCACTTGGTCTGTTACTTCCCCAGTAAGTGTGAGGCTGGATGCTGAAGCAACCCAATCTTATAGTAACATTTTACACTTTTAAGGTGCAAAACGCATGCCAAACATGGCTACGCTGGCACTCAAGCTACCCAGTAAAACTTACAACTCATCTGGATCTTCACTTAGCAGTACGGTGTCAGCCGTTTATTCCTTATCAGATGCCCCCGAGTTTAGTGATCAGCTAATCGATTCACAGGGACACACCCCTGTTTCTGACCCGATCGACCGAAACTGATTATCACCGGGATTGTTCATTCACGTATGAAACTCACTCCATTGACAATCATGGGCATAACATTCCCAGAAGGGGACAAACCCGCATACCGCAACCCACCAGAACCTTCGTCTTGGCACCACGACTCATTCGAAAAGTTCTTTCGTTCGTGCCCTGATTGATGAAGCTGATCATTTTGCGCGTTCCCGGTCTATTCTCTTTTATTCATTTTTGTAATCCGTTCTCAATGTGTGTTTAACTGAGGCCGCATCAGGCTATTTCCAGTCGTATTTATTATCACTGATCGACGGACCCTACAGGCGTGTAGTTGCAGAATCTCTGATATGTGCGTATTGCATGTCATAAACTGAACTTCCGCAATTACCGGATCGCGTGGTCTCCTGTTGCGCTCGAGAGATTCAACGCTCACAATGTCACACACGCCTGGCTCATTGTCTGATTGTGTTGCATGGCAGATGTTATTCAATACGAGTTTTCTCCATTCCAGTGGTGCGGTACTTCGCGTCGTATTTTAACGCACTAATCTGCCTGTCAAACCGTTGCCACCCTAGCTTTCAACCGAAAGCGGCGGTACTCTTCCTCGATAAGGAACGGTTGCAGAAACACCTCGATATGATTACCGTGTGAAAAGAATCATAGCTTACATCTCTTTTGGAAATCATCTTACGAAACAGGTGTCATGAGGTGTATGTTTGTATGTGCGTATTTTGTGAACGCACGCACGCGATTAATCTTTTTTAGTATCCATTGTGCCAAATGGAAGATTGGGTTCGCCTGACGATACAAAATAGCAAATACCAATAGAACAACCATCACTACGTCATCAACAGACTGACAAAAGAAAGAAATCATGTGTCAAGCTTCTTCACAATCAACAAATCCACACACTCGTTATCGGCACTGTCCTGTTGGGTAAACTCCATGCACAGTTATCCCGTGTTTCTTGTTAAATTCACATAATATGCATAATAAATAGCACTAAGAAAATCTGTCAAACCTTGTACTCTCTGCACGCAAACAAACCACCTGGTCTGGACGGTATTCCACGTATCGTCCTCAAAGTGTGTGCTCACGAAGTGACTCCGTCGTCTTTCCCTCTATCTTTATTGGTTTCCAACCCCTTGGAAACAGACCGTGATTTTTCCCATTCCCAAACGCGGCGACCTTTCTGACCTCAATAGTTACTAACCCAATTCCCTCACTTCGGTTCTTTCGAAAATATTTGAAGCTATCATTTCGGACCAATTACACTTGTTCGTCGAAAGTGAAGGACTACCAAGCGACTCCCAGTATGGTTTCCGACAGCGTCGTTCCACCGGTGACTTGCTGGATCTTGTCTCACAACCCTGGTCAGCTGCAGTCGATAACCACAGAGAAGCACACCTGGTCTCGCTCGACATCTCAAAGGTCTCCGGCCGAGTTTGCTTCGAGGCTCTACTGACGAAACTACCCATATTCGGGTTCCCTCTGGAGCTCGTAGTGTGGATTTCAATTTTCCTCAGTAAGCGAAAGATCTCCGTCCGAGTTGATGGGGCTCTGTCTCAACCGTTCCCTGTGAATGCTGGTGTTCTCCAAGGTTCAATACTTGCACTCACCCTCTTCTATTTATGAATGATCTCCTTTCCATAACTGTCAACCCGATTCATTCTGTTGCCGATGACGCCACCCTCTACTGCTCCCTCTCCTACCGCACTACTTATCATGCTCAAACCAACGTCGGTCGCGACCGTAGTGCAGTTAATGTGTCACTGAACTCCCTTCTCGAACACGTCCCCTAAAACATTGCAAACCACGTTTAATTTAATCTTTCTAAAACCTCTGTTCTTTTAATTTCAGTAAAACACCATTCACTCTATCCTAATTTATCTTTGGTTTCACCCAGCTGCGTTTCACAGACTCTGTTTCCCTTCTGGAATTGCCTATAACTCCTTTAGCTCGATCCCTTTTTATAGCTTGACTTCTTTCTCATGCTACGCGCAAAGTTTTTTTAATTTCGCGCCAGACGGTTTTTACACCCCAGTTTATCCCCGACTTTACACAGTTCAAATCCGCCCTGCTCTTGAATACTATAGTCTCGTGTAGGGTGGGGCTTCGTCTTCTTCTCTGTTCCTTCCTAATTGTGTTCAACGATAGACCATCCGGCTAATCGATGATCCTTCCCTAACATTTAGTCTGCGGCTACTATCCCATCATTGGGCAGTTGCTTCATTATCCCCGCTCTGCTGTTACTACTTTAGTTTTTGCTCCTCGGAACTTGCCTTCTTGCAAATTTTACCCGCTCATCCCGTACACAGTCATCTAGTCAGCCTTATCAGATTTCAGTTGCCAGTGTCGTATCTCTCTGCTGCAGTCCTATTTTTCCCCCGAACTGCCAAGTTGTGGAACAGCCTCTCACTTTCTGTTTCTTCCAAACTTAACCGCACGCTCTTTAAAATGGATCTTACGTGAATATTCCCATACTCTCCCTTTTAGATTATGCTGTTTGTTTATGGGGATTTTCCCTTTTATGGTAGCTCACATTATGTGTGATAAAAAATAAATGAATAATAAATTATATATATATATATATTGCATTAAGTAGCATATGAATGACTGAACGAAATTCCCCTGGAAGCACACGACCGGTTCTACGTTTCTGGCCGCTCTTCAGGAATGCGTCCCCGGTAGAATTTTGTCTTTTCATTCATATACGTGTATCCAGGATGTGTATTTTATTCACAATAAGCTCATTTGCAAATCCGGGTTAATTTTTTTGGACAGCCCTTTCAGCACCGGTCCACTGATGAATCAATACTGTGATTCGATGGGTTAAATGCAACTAACCGCAACAAACGCAACTTAAGCGGCTTTATGCAATATTTTAAAATAATTAGTGGTAGCATGAGATCCGACTGCTTTTATCCCGTTCCTCAAACGTTGTTCCCGTGACGTTGATTAAGAGGGCTTTTGACGAGAGTGAACGAACCTGACAGTGATTGACTTTGATCAGTCGGATGAGAAAACGAGTCACGTTAGTTGCACGAGCATTTGGGCAACTTGTGCTTGATCTTGAGTCATCGTACTCGAGAAGAGGAAATGTTTCAGCACCGCAATCTCACAAGTCATTTAGTTGGCTGTTGTAGAGGCTTTCATACGCGTGTTTGTGTGTACCAACCGCAACATTCGGTCACAATGAACGGTTGTGATCTTCATCCTCGGTTCTAATGCAACCATTGTTTTGTTCTGTAACCATCAATCCTATATTGCGTTTTTAATTGTGTCAATGGCGCTCAATCAGTAGTTTCCAGAATACCTCATCACTGTCTGTGTTGTAGTTAGGCCATAGCTGCGTACGCTTGCTCAGATCGGTGTGTCCATGTGTTTTTGCATCAGTTCAGGATTCAAGCTCCACTGCACTTTATGCTAATGATTGGTGATTTTCAACCATTGATTGCATCTACAACAATGAAACCGAGAGTTCGACCGGAAATGACCATTTTGGGATCCGAGAGATACTGATTCACAGACACTACCTGCGTTGATGGGCAAAGTTGACAAGATAATAATCAACGGAACTCGGATAAAAAGAAAGGACCAGCACTATTTCTTCTGGATAGCAACATTAACTTTGAACTCCTTTATTGGCCACGGGAAATAAAATATTTCCAAGCTAACTACTGCATTTATCTATAAAACCGATATTAACCACGGCCCCCATCGGTTCTCCTTTGGTTGCTCAGCTTCTTCGCATGGTTTCGTCTCCTTTTTGTATCATGTCCTATCTTTGACACATCTTTTCACAGCTGAGTTATACTGGCTCTTCATTTAATAGCGCCATTCACTGCAAACAGTACTGTGATTCCCGACGGAAGGGCACCGTGAAAAACCCTATATAAAGTTACTGTAATTTGTATATCTATATCTGACTGGATCATTCTTGTCACCTTCAGTCTCGCTCATTGAATTATAATGATCGAGTAAATATAGGTCGACAGTGATCAGATGCGCCGTGTATATTCCGATGGTTGCAAGTAGTTTGCTCTTGAACTGACCCTCTCTCTTCCTTTCCCGTTTAAACGACGCGACCTTTCACGTGACGCTTAACTCTTTGAGCTGCGCATTTCGCTCTAATAACTGCGTATAAATAATGTATTGGGGTGCCTCCTTGTGGGTAGGTAATAACCGTTCCTTTGAACTTGTCTATTTTAATTTCTCACAAACCGTTCACTTCAATGACTAACAATATCGTCATCGGAAGTGCACTGTCATATTTTGGTCCGCTGATTTTGAATAGGCCACTGGATTTCTCGCAATGGCTATTTTGTTCTTCGTTCTTCTCAGTGACCCTTGTATAAGCATTATTCATTTCATTATCATTCTTTTTTGGCATTGTAATTGTGATATGATTCAGCTAACATTTTTGCGACGTTCGTTACTGGGACCTTTCTTTTGACACCGAATCGATGGAAACATCGGATTGATGTAATGAATCAAACGTAGATTACACTATTCCGTTGAAGTGTCGGAGTTGGATAGCTCAAGTCAGTCTTCGACTATCTGGCGGGACTACCGGGTAGCACAACAAGCCACAACAGTGTAACAAACCATAAAGTAAACCCACTACTCAGTTTTTGTTAGTCTCAAATTCTATTGTGGATTATGTTTGTTTCACAATAGTGTAATAGAAACTGAATTGCATTCTTCTACCCTCTCCCTCGGTGTGCATATCTTGTTCTATTTAGATGAAGCTCGTCCGCCGTGGGTACGACAATTGATCGAAGTGTCCTCCGGGACCACTCTGGCGGTGCCATCATTTCTCTCTTGTTTTCCCGTCGTACCCTCCGTTGCCGATTCAGACCAGTCCGAACGGATTCGTGAACGTCAAGGCACTCTGTTTGACATTCGCTCGTATTTACTGTACAAACAATTGCAGTTGCTCTTCTTGTTGAATAAGTTGCACAAAGTTCCATCCCGTGTGTTTTCGTGCATCAGTACCACGTTGGAGCAGTCTCGTGCGATGAAAGTGAGTGTGTCCGTTCTGTTACCGCCCCATCCTGTCATGATCTATGTTGATCTGACTTATCTACTATGATACTTATAGAATTCCCCATTCCTTTCGCCATCGATCTTTCCCTGTCAAAGTCACATGAGAACGCTATCGCTTCCGTGATGCTTTTGTGCTCACATGCCTAAAATTTGGATTCGTTTGCAGACCAGCACACACCTCCCTTAAAAATACGAGGAACCGGTGTGCCGTCTCACATGATCTCTTAAATGTGAAGAAATTGAATCATTATTATCAGGTGATATATTTGCACCCGATAAGCTCCCTTTCTTTCAGCGCTTCGCTGTTCAAAACAAATTTGACGTTGCACTGATAGAGATATCGTCGCCTCGCCATAATCAACATTGGACTGACGATGTATTTGTCTTAATTCTGAATGATTTGAAAGGATAGGTGCTTGTGGCTCTTTTGATTTACATGGGTTTATATCTGGTGGTTTGACTACTTATCAACCTCCAGGAGGAATCAACCGCCCAACTTCCGACATCTACACAGAGTTGCATTCCTCCTCACCGGTAGCTGTACTGTTGGATCAGAAATCAAATAGTTGAGTCAAAATGTCATTCAACATTCGTGGATGGTTTAGCAGTTCCGAGTCTTCAATCCACCGTCTCGATTTGAACGGACTATCCTTCAAACTCCGTCTTCATGCACAATTGTGGGTTCATCCACTCACCCCTACATATATATATATATATATATATATATGTGCGTATGTGTTAGAGGTTTACGTAGTTTAGCGCGAGTAAGATCGAATCACTGGGTTGGAAACACTAAGAGAAGTCACCGTGTATGTGGAAGTGAATTGGTGGAAAAATTGTTTTAACACAGGATTCAGATTTGCAAGCTTCGTTGGTTAAGTTCGCAGTCTCCCGTCTTGCAGGTTTGGGTCCAAAAGGCTCACTGGTTCGTTGGAAACACTGAATGTCACGGGCAGTGCAACGACAACGGTGGTGTTCTTGCTTTCGTTTCCTGTAATTTTAGAATGTAAGTGCATAGTTTGCTTGTGCACTCTGTTTCTCCACCATACTTGTTCATCGCAATTTCCCATCTCTCCATCAAAACAAACTCAGTCCTTAACCAGCTCACACATTCGTACTATGCATGCAGCTTGAGCTTAGCAGCGGTTTACGAAGTTCGCTTCAATGCATTTCTCTGTAAGATGATGAATGCATTCAGGAACCGTTCGTATTTGTCTTAACCGGATTCAAATGGTCTGTGCTCCATACACTCGCAGGTTTGTGAGGAACCCGTTTTCGAATCCTGTTGGGCCTTCCTTGTCGCTGTTCATTGTCTGGGTTTGTTAAACCGTCGAAGCGGCGCTAACCCCGCTCGGGAAGATATGAGTTCAATCAACTTGATTCTGTTCGCTGCATTCGGGCCTAATTCCACCCTGAGACCGGACGATATACAGACAAACCAACCGGATTTGGCCTATCAACCATATAACAATGTGTTCCTCCGCCGTTCTTCTCCCGTGGATAACCCTGTAGCTGAACCGCTGGCTTTGCTGGCAGACGTGATCTATTCATACATCACATCGAAGACAAACAGTTCCAAGACCAAGGGCAAGACTGCCGACCCCTCGGCTCGACCACCACCACCAGCAGTCTGTAACGCTCTGGTCGATTTGTGGCTGGTTGCGTTTGTTCATCTGACCCGGTTAGGCTATCTGCTCGAGTTGTGGCACGGCAATCCGGTACACAGCGCACATGCTGGTGCGCTTCGTGCCCTCGAGTCAGCGATTCACGCCTGCGCGATCTCCACTCGGACCAATCTGACCACTTTCGGTATGTCCGTTCACAAACACATGTATGTTCTGTTGTCCTCGCATAAGATGTTCGCGGACATTTATGTGGCAATGGGACAGACGCTGACCGGGTTCTTCAAGCTAACTCGTCGATCATCGAAAGCAATCTACGCTTCCAGCATGCTAGCCAATTTTCTCCAGTGAGTTAATATTTATTTGCCAAATGTTCTTTGCTGGAGTTCCATGTTTTTCTCCCAACCCAGTAGTTCGTCCGAGCCAGAGCCTTCATAATATGGTGAGATACAGCCCACCTGTCGCACTGAGTCGAATACGAATACCTGCAATGCTAACATGATAATATCTCCCTTGTTTGATGCTAATCCTTGCACCCGGTGTGTGTTTACAAATAATTGCATCCAGCTGGAAATTTTCACATGTGCAGGTTACTGTATATAGGCAACATTTTGGATTCATTGATCTAGGGAACGGGCCATTCCAAGTATGATATTACTGGAAGTACTGGAAGTACCTCGACAAAATTAGTTTACAGACGGTTGTGTTTCTGTGATCCCGTTATCTGTTTGACGTTAGCATGATGTTGTGCACTTTATTTTTGTCAACGTTATACGTTAAGTATCTTTTTAACAGTTGGTTACAAGCTTTAATGCTCACACGGATTTAAATTAGTACTATTCTTAATGCTGAAAGAAACTGTCTCTTATCCATAATCTTCCAAAATGCCTGGGTATAATCTCTCCAGTATTCTGACTGGCAATACTAGTGCGTTNACAGCAAATCCGGTATAATTGCTTTGCTTTAATAGGATTGGTTCACTGGTGATAAGCCAACTTCATAGGAATCAAGTTTCATACGAGTTTAGTTTAAGAGACGCCCCCGGCGCTATCCTTCAATATTGTATTCATTGCAACCGATTCATTTGTTCTTTTTTTCAGGACACTAGATGCGAAACAACAAGCTTGTGTATTGTACACGCATGCTCTGACCACTTATGTGAGTGACGGTTGGCCCGAATTAGCCACGCACACTTGTCTCCGTTTGGCATGTTGTTTACGCACATTATTGGACGATATGAATAGAAGAAAACTGTGCTCTGACTCAGCCTTAATGAGGTGAGCGTATGTGTACAAGTTTGTGTTTGATTCTCTTCCTCCCACTGCTGCTTTCCTCAACCTAATGATTGTGCAATGCTCGCGTTTGTGATATTCCAATGTGTAGTAATGTGTGTAATGCGGCCAGACCTCGTTTTTTTGTAGTCTGTCCTACTAGTTTGTCAATGACTAGTTAGTAATTGCAAACCACTGACTACCCAGGGTTCATGTTGTCCAATAACAGAAAAACATGTGTGTTAATGCTCGTTTCGCCTGGTGGTTATTATTAAAAAAGCAATTGGAATTGTTGACATCAAGATGATTCATTGCAATCGTGCTAATTTCCCCGGAAGTGCTGAAGTGTAAATGAGCTATTGCTCATCTTAACCGAATTTGTTCTCTGTGCTTCTTCTAATCTCAGAATACGTACCGCGTAAGTTGTATTTGTCTGGGGGGAACGATAGCTATGCGCTGGTAATCAATCGGGAGTAGACGGTCTGAACATTCTCATGCATTGTGTCTATCTGTTCTTCATGTCTAACCTGTGTCGCTGGTTTACTCGTTAGTACTGATAGTGAAATAGTGCAGGCATGTTGTCTAAAGATTTTGTGTTGATTAGACGCTCTTTGAAAAGCGTCTCTAATACGAAACTGCCTCTTTACAGCATGTTGCCGTAGGTGCGACTCATTCCTGTCTAATGTGTCAAACCCCTTACGTCCGGCCTCTTTTCGCTTCATCTCCACCTCTGCCATTAAACCTTAATGCATTCACACCACAGCCTTTCACATTTCTGCGGTACCTTATTTCTCTCTCTCTCTCGACTATTCGTTTACAGAGGACGACTATCAAATAAACTGAAATGCAACCTCATGTAGTCCATGTTACGGTTTCCATTCCCGTCACGGATTCTCTTTGTTCATCATTGTTGTCTTTCAACAGAGTATCACATCACCAAGGTGCTCATATCTCAATGTACACCAATGTACACCTAAGCTTACGTGATATCGCTTATTTCGATGAACATTTGGTCGACAATGGATGAATAAACTACGTTCTTCACTTTATGTTTTGCCTATCCTTACAAGTGATTTGAAAGAAATTTAGTGTTGCTCACATTGAAATGCTTTTTAAATTTTCTTGGATTCTCTCCAATAACATTTAAAAAAGAGCATTTGGGGGCTGATCGGAAGTACATATTGAATTCTGTTCTGATATTTAGATAACTGTCAGTGAGTTCTTGTGGCCCGAGGGCGACAAATGGACACGAGA
>UZAN01045468.1:0-16322 GCA_900618425.1 Echinostoma caproni
CCACCCGTATGATTGCCGGGTTACGCGGGTGTTGCTACACCAAACGATTGCATGCGACTGAATTGTTTCCGGAGTCCTATCGCCGAGTACGGAGTGATATCATCTGTGTGCGACGCATTCTTCGCGGTGACATGGGTCCAGAGTTGATGGAGTATTTCCCTTTGCGCGAGCAGACCAAGACTCTTGGACATGGACTTACGCTGTTGAAGCCTTCGTCCGTAGGATTACCTCTTCGGTTCCGGCTATCGCGAAGGGTAACCAACTTTTGGATCTCCCTTCCAGCTGATGTGGTGGACGAGGTCAATGATAAGATGTTCAAGAGGAAGCTCGACAGAGCGTCCTGTGAACAATGTGGTATGCAGATCTATCATGAATGAGATCTTCGAGTCTGTGGTGATGAGGCTTTTACGGGAAATTACCATCTGCCTCTAATTGAAGAACATTGAACATTGAAGACGTCTGTGAAAATATAAATAAATAAACTGAAATTTTTCCTAAAATGACACTATCGCAAAGTTCTCGATGGATTGTTCTAACATTGTTGGAACACTCAGATAAATAACAAAGCATCGTAGCTAATCTCCTCGATTTTCTGCTCTTATTTCCCTCTATTCAGACGCGAAATGTGAGAACGAAAATTGTAACAAATGACATACTTACATTGATCTCTTAAATGCAATCCTTCGAGAATTAACTAGGAAATATAACTCACCGTTTTGTTTTCTAGGCATTAGGGGACAATAGCTAATCTCACCTTGATTTAGACTTTCGCAGGTAAAGTTTCCACCGCAAAAGCACTGTTTGAAAGATGACGAAGTGGCGTAATTGATTAGAAGAAATTGGCTCATCGACATGTAAGTCGTTTGTTCAAATCTGAATCCCACTGCATCGATTTCAAAATTTGCAATTTAGTTGCCAATGTCCTGATCACATTTTTAATGTTATATAAGATTGTGTACTTTTGGCGGGATCTTGAAATAAATGAAAAAGTTATTCGTTTTTCTTTACCATCTATTTTATTGCAGTCACTGAAAATTTATTCAAAGGTAAGAATCACTCGACTTGCCTGAAAACATGTTTCTATACAGGTTTCTGTTTTGTCAAAAGTCACTTTTAATATCCACTTAAAAATAGACTTCCTATTTCAATGTATTTCTCAAAAATTTATTTCAGCGACTGAAAAAATAATCCTTCTTTTTGTGCTTTACAGCGCAAAAGACAAAAGGCAGAAACTCCGAATCGATTGTGAGGCGAATGCCATGAAAGTTGCTGATGGCGCTGCCAATACGAGTCATCTTGAAGATCTTATTGACAAGGTTTGTAGTATGAATGGATTGAATTCAGCCAGATGGCTTTCGGATACACTTGACACAAAATTGCCAATCCTGCGGAACACGATCACCGAAACCGAATCTTAAATAGTCATTGTTGGTATCGCATACACACAAGTCAAATCATTCCCGGCCTCCCAGAGCGGTCTGAATGTACATTTTCCTTCCCTGATAGAATTTCAAAACTGATTCGAGTGTGGCAAGGTGTGACAAGTAGTGCTTGATGCAACAACCCCGGTGGTAGAGGACGTTCTTGCCGGTGAGGTAGATAGAAATCAGTTCGCGCAATAACAGCTATCAACCTGTTTATTCATGGAAGATTCCCGGAAGAATAACCGAAGACAAACAATACAGAGAACAAGCTTTGTTTTCGTAACTCCGTCCTCAGGCGTTTACAGTTGTGTGTATATACATAATTTAGCAATAAACGTGATTGGCCCATTGAGTTTAAGTGTGTAAATACAACAATGTCTGTCAAGTTTAATCGGAGCGAGCGGAGAAAATGGGGACAGGGGGCGAAGGGGAACCAGGATCAATTCTGGAAATTTCCGATGACCTTTTTCAAGTGCAACTTGCCACGTCATCTTGCATCATCACGACATGACTGAGGTCATGTTTCGGATCTTTACGTAGGTTTGGTTGGGGCCAAGGTAACTGGAGCGCGGCAACCATTTTCTACTATTTTCTCAGTGGTGGGTTCATGATTTTGATTGTCAGAGCCGAACGTACTTCGACCTGTTCTGGGGCACCTCGTAAATGACTTTGAATGCATCGTTTTCTGGCTGGTGCCCGCTATCGGCGAGGTGGGCCACAATCGCACTGGTTATTGTTTTCTTGCAACCCGTGTAAGCCAAGCCGGTTTATGTTCTCTGATCCTTCGTGAGAACTGTCTCATCGTTCATCCTACATAAGTTACCGTACGTGTGCAAGTGAAGGACTATTTAATCATAGATGAGGAGAGAATGGACAGCTGATTCTGGAGGTTTGTGTAAAGCTGTGACCGGCTTCTAAACATCACACGTTGATATGTTAGTGCAATTGCTTTTTCCAGACGTCCTTCTAGTAAATAACCATTCGTATCGCCTTTAAACGGGAGCTGCGCGAACAGTTCTTTGTTTTTGGCCATGACTGGTTTCGGCAGTGTCGGCTGTTCTGTGATGATGATGATCGGAGCAAGAAGTTGAAAGTCGAATCTTAACAGTGCTTTGGAATCCATGAAACTTCGATAGCCAAGGGAAGTCAATGTCTGAAAGCTCAATGTTGTAAAATGCATACCTCAGAACGGAAGAGGTTGATAACATTGGAAACAATGACAATAAACAACTGCAACGAGAGACCCGTGACAAAATAGACCAGCTTCTGATAACTGTGGCTGGTTACTGCAAGACACTCTGGAGACTTCCATCTCTCCCTCCTTCTCCTAGAGGTTAAACATGATAACATGCAGAGGGCTGAATGCCAACGTGAGGAAGCAATGCTTTCAGATTGTAAACGAGTATAGACCAGCAGAATTCAATCCAATCGGAAACTTGAGAGAGATTATTATAACCAAACTGATGATATCACCTCGGCTGGTGATGAAACGTTTGCAAACGAATTGCCAGGCTCGGCGAACAGGAGAAATGGAATTTAGTTTACCCGAACTATGAGAACCGAGTTTCAATACTTGGTCAATAATAAAACGTTCTTCAGCAATCCAATATTTGCCTCATTTGATTATCCTTTAGAGATGCTGATCTCAATCTTCTGCGTCATTTCTCTCTCCTTTAACTACCAACAACGAATAAAATCGCACAGTCTTTATCCAGTTCAATTTTGTTTTCATTTCTCACCTCAGTTCGGTTCCGTTCAATTCTCACACCGAATTCTTTACTTTTTTCTCCTTTTTTCCGGTTACTCCCCTTGACTGAATACATAACGGTACGAATGGTACATAAGGACAAGAGGAGAGGAGCGATTGATTAATGGAGTATTACACAACTCAGCTTGGGGTAATTCAATTTTAAATGAACGCTAAAACGAACATACACAGTACGACTTAGTTTTGTGTCAGTCAGACCATACAAAGCCAAGAGGTCCCCAAAATTTTCCAGAGACCAAGTCTTTTTGGAATGCTTCTTCTTATATTTATTAGTTGATCTACTATGTCGGCGGCACGTACATATACAAAACAGATCAAAAACAGGTCATGCGATAGACATAAGAAAGAAACAGAACCAGGTGACTGCAATTAAGAAAAGAAATATGATATCAATTTATTGATCTAGAATTTAACTTCAGCGTTAGAATTCATGCTAGGCGCTTGAAATCCAAAACTGTGACTTTTATGAAGGCACAGTCTTCAAATAGCTCTGACTATACCTTCTGCGTGTCAACTGAAACCGGCTTAGCTTGAATTGAATTCAGCCCATCACATTCTTTTAGGAAGCTTCGAGGGTCATAAGTCACTGATTAAACTGGATCTATGAAACCCCGTCCAGTTGAAATGTACCGATTTCTCAACAGACAAAATAAAACTGAACTGTCAAGTCAATTACCAAGCGAGGATAAAAATTTCGGTGAAGTGGTTGTCGGGTTTGACTAGTTCCTGAAACCGAGAATAGTATGTCCATGACCGCTAATTTATTCATTCTTGGGCCACAACAGTCTATCAGATGAATTCCATCGAGACTGAGGTTGCCTCAAATTACACCGATTCTTTCGAACAAAATGCAGTTGCCCACATACATATCTGGCATTGAAAGTCACACTTGAGAAGATGTTTAACAAGAGTACATGAAAGAATTAGCATTAGTTCACCTGCATAGCAAGACCTAATTTGAACCCTTCTAACTAGGAAAACAGAACTTCCATTTTTCCTTTGTTGAGTATCAGTAGCGATAATCTGTCACTCACAGTTTCTCCCCTTTGTTATTCAGCTTCGTCGCGAAGATTATTTTCCTTGTTGTATCATTTCTCATCCTGGTCGCATATGTTCATAGCCTGAATACATATGCGCGCGATCCTTATGGTTCAGTGGGTGAGATACGTGGTGATTTGAATAACTCACAGTTATCCGTGACTCTACAAGGGATGGGATGATGTACTATGTACTAATGGGGTATTGCTGGTGGGTTGAGTCGGGGTAGGTATATTATTCGACCAATGTTGGCTCAGCGACCTTCTCCTTTGTGAACAAGACTTGTCTTTATTAACATTCCTGAATTGTATAATTGTGTTGTTCTGTTTCTTTTTATATGACGCATATCAATCATTCTGGGTTTTTCACTTTGAAACGAACGAATGAAGTGCTTGTATCACTCAGTGCGTATATTCATTTAGCGTTTGGGAACTGTATAAATGGATCGCAGTATACAGTGAACTGCCCAAATTTGTTCCCTTATTTGAGCAATTCATCTCACTTTTCATTTTATTTCCCTTTTGACAATAGTCGATGGTTTCCGAATTGCACGTAGGTTTTCTATCATCGCTGCTCAACTTTCTCATTTCTAAGCACAAAAAATGGTTGATTGATTGGTTTCTGGCCTAAGGTCCGTTGTGACCAAACCACTTGGCTCACAAACAAATCGGACAAACTATATTGCACTTATCCGAAAGAAGCTAATTGACCGTATGATACCCTACAAAATCAAATTGAATAATTGAGTCTAAATTGAGGAACCAGTGAACGAGTCCTTTCGGGTGGAAATAAGAACAATCCCGAAGGATTTGTTTCTCCTCGATGACTTTTGAGGCAAATCAATTGTTGAAAAATTCATTCGACAGTGAATAGTAGTCTATTGGCTTACGAGAGAAAAAAACTTGCCGTATCTTTTTCCACCTGATTCACTGCGATTAAAAATGTGAAATGAAGGTCTCTTTATTCATTGAACATCCAAATGTACAGTCAACATTCATGAGAGGGCGGAGTAGGACTGCGGTCACACCAAAGCTGCCTGGGAAGAAGGGGGAGGCGCTGGAGCGGTGAGAACTCGAGACTCCCAAGTAACAAGTTGGTGACTTAACAACTCGGGACCACAGCCCTTAAGACCGAATTCCAATTGCAACGCGACTGCGCACTGATGCTAGGGGTTCGCAAAGCAACGCAACGCTATGTAACTTGAACACCCATGACAGTGTGGTGATCGGAACCGGGTGAACGATTTCATAAATCGGTGTCAGAATAAATCGATCGATCAAACAACGGCCTAAAATTAGATCAAGCCGGCTCACGGACAAAACCGCCTGGAGCAATTTCGGTCAATGTCTGTCATGAAATTGACTGGATGAACAACAAGAGCAGAATGGACGCTTGCGTACGTAGCATCCCTCTTATTGAAGATGATAGGCACTAACCCCGCAGCGATCAACAGGTTTAGGGGTAAGGCGCTCTTGTAAAGGGGAATTGGAGAATTATATATATAATTCGTTGGTCGGTTCGCAGTGAATTATTGCCCATTTCGGGACTTGTAGCCGAACGTGGTCGGAGTGTCGATAAACTATTTGTTCATCGCTGAGCTTCAGAGTAGTAGCAGTAGTAGTAGTAGTACCAGACACAAAGAGTGGTGGTGGGTGCCGCAGGGACTCATGTGGGAGTTTTGTATAAACCGGATCGAACTCACCATACAAGCAGTCTTCAGTACGGGGTAATTGTGCATTTAACTTTTCCTGCAATCTCTGCACACTTTCTCGGTCGGAAGGGAACAGTTCTTGTTATATTGTTCCAAGTGTACAACAAAATATTCATAATTCAGATGGGGACCGCCCATTAGGTTCCTTAGGAGTGATTTACTAAGCGGAATGTAGTTCTCCCTCCAGCTTTGTCTGCAGATTTCATCCGCTGTGGTCGAGCATGTCTTGCTTGATCTTCTGAACTGCCAAACCGTTTTCTGCCGGCTGGTGAGGGGTTCACCTGACGTGCTGTATTTCATTTTTGCAGAAAAAGTTTTGAAACTCTTCGCTGTTAAAAATGTTTCATTGTCCATACAAATTGTTTCCGGAATACCGAATGTTATGAATGAAAAATGGATACTACTAACAGCAGTCTGTGCTGTAGCATGACTAAATGGATGAACCTCTATCCACATGGAGTCTGCATCGATTATGATGAGGCACATTATCCCTTATACAGGGCCAAATTAAGCTTCAAGTATCCTTTGCCAGGGCGTTCTGACTAACGCGAAGGATGAATCGAACCTGAAAGGTTTTAACGTCAATGTTTCTGCCATACATTATACGTTCGTAGTCAATTCTCAATATCTTTATCCATCTTTGGCCACCAACAGTATCCTCTTACTAGGGCTTTCATTCGACTCACATCCGGATGAGCATCGCTTAGTCTGTGCCGCAGCTGGTATGATTATGCTGACTGTCCAGAAAATGCGGTCGTCGGGTGTGTGTGTTTGTGTGCGTGTGTGCACCCGATTGTGCTTCAGTTTTCTAACTGCTTGGAATCCTTTGAGTTTTCCCCGGGCACCATCAAACACACTGGCGTGTTTAAATACTATCGACTGCAACTTCAGTTTAGAGACCACCTGCTTCACTATTTCCAAAGCATTTGGCAGTGCTCTAATCCACTAAAGTCGAAGTATTGGTTTGCTACAATATATTGTGTGTTTCTTACCACGTAACTGCACGTGCACGTCACATTTGCCCTGCCGTGTTTATGCTTTAATCGTAAACTGGACTGGCTACTTATTAGCCGGAGTGGATTCTTGATAGTCTAGGCGCACGCTATCCATATGGATGCATCAGTACCGTTTTCCATCTGAACCAAAGCTCCTTAGATTTCCGCTTGTGTGTACTAAAGCGATGGATGTAAGCTTGCTGAGTTATGAGATGATCTGATTAGTTAGCGCAACAGACTAACGCGCAGTCGTTTGTTTTCTATTTGGTTTCTGATTAGGCTGTAGCGTTGATATTACGTAGCAACGGGGAGGAACAGCTGTGTAGTGAGCGTACCCAAAACTTTCTCTTGTTGAGTCACACACTGACTCAGCATGAGGACTATGCGTTTGTATTCTAACCTGATTCGGTAAACATGAGGTAATCAAAAGAGAACGCAAGTCATTGCGGTATCCAACTTGCTTAGACATTGAATACAACTGCTGACAATAGCCAATAAGATGACAATAAGTGAACATTTCTTATCATTTAACTGATTTTTTCGTTCCCTATGTGATCAACTCATTCGGCTGGGGAAAGTTGAAGGCCATAGTAACTCGACACAAAATAGGTTACATATTTACTGTTTTTTTACAGAAGCCAAACGATCAAGTGTTGGCGGTGAGCAATATCTCCTTTCTGATAATCTGGATGTTTTTCAGCTCCATTTTTCTTTCATATGTTATTATTTCTTGAGGTGGTATATCCTAAAGGAGCTTTACTAATTCGGCCATGTCAGTGTCCGTGAATTAGGCCAGGTTTACTCTCTGCGGGATGATTCTGAAGCGGGCTAATCAAAGGCACCATCGCACAATGAATCCCGTCACGTCCTGCAAGTCTCTTTCAAACACTGAAATAGAAATTTCTCTCTCTCCTTTCCTCGAATCAAAATCTCTCGTTGGATCGTTCATGGTTTACAGACCACCTGCTTTCGCGATAAATGAATATCTCATACAAACTTTCCTGTTCTTCGCATGCCCAAGCGTCTACAAACCATGGAATCTTCACTGACCGATACTCTGTTAAATAGCTTAATATGACTTCGCACGATAATCTGAATTGGTAAAATCTTGGCTGTACAAACTTCTTGCTAACGAGATGGCAAACTTTGTGCACTTTGGCTTCTTCGCCTCCTAAATTCTCTGATTCTCTATTCAAACATTTCACACTAGCCTGTGGATCTACAATTTTTCTGTGATATTCCAGGGCATTTCTCTGCAGTCAACTTACACACATATATACTTCTCTCCCAAACATATCGAAGCATGGGACAAGTCCCCCGGAAGAACCTTCTCTGTTATAGCTTCAGGATTACATAATAAACTATGTCGCAGTCCACCTCGGCTTTCGGGATCGACGACAATAGTTAGACCTGTCTGTAACACTGAACATTTATTGCCGACGTACGAGTGTACGAAGTTTTTCTAATTATTTTTATTGCAACCGTCTGTGTAACCGTAAAATTCTGCGTTATTTTTATCACTCCGACGAAATTTTGCTGTAGCTGATCATTTCCATTTTACGTAAAATAGAAGATAACTTGACCGGATTTGAAGAAAAATTTTGAGGATAAAGCCGTTTTACTGTTGGAGTTTAGGAGCTTTCTGTGCAGTTTCCAGGTCCCTCCCAGCTGTTTGTTGCAATCTCATAGTGAATACACTTATTTACCACTGACCGATGATTAAACTAACCCGAATTTTACACTGCCATCACCACCACCACCACCAACGTGTTGGTCCCTCCTGTGATTTTGGTACCGTCAATTGCTTGAGGCGGATGCAAACAGAAAAGATCAGATTTAATTTGCGGAATTTCTTTCGTGCGCCCACTGTTTGTTCACTGCAAACATCATGGTCCAGTTCATTATTCACATTGATGAAGTGATGATAATTGTAGTATTTGTAGCGCTCATTGAACTCGAAATACGAATCACTGATTAGTATTCATGGACGCCACATAAGCACTGGGTCACATTGGCACTTGTACGTAACATCACGCAACCGAGACGCGAGGAGAATGCCACCGGAGGAGGAGTTCGTTTATTGAAAGAAGTAAGGGGGATTAAATAATATAAGCAAAACAATCTCATTGGTCATCCGGGTATCTGCCAATCGCGTTCTAGTATTTCTGCCGTTGTTCAGCTTCTGTCTGGGCCGCATGGGTTCTCATTGACTGGTACAATCGACCTATGGCATGTAAACCAGAATTTGTGGCACGCATGCGCTTTTCTCACGTCACCCGTGAAGCTTGATTGATCGCATTTGTCTGAAAACGGTAATGCATGCGTCATCTCGCAGACTGGGATCACCACAGTGATTTATCCATTTTTGTTTATCAAAATCTCTCTGACAGGTTAAGCATTGGTAATCAAATCATCCGATTCAAATGGCTACCTACTAAATTGGCTTGCCTAAGATTATTGCTATCGCCGATTATCCGCTCAATACTTTCCACAGCGAAAGTATTTCAAATATTCATATTGATTCGCCACAAACAAATTTCGAAATGCTTCAAGTACTGTGTTAATGCACGCAGTTTGGTAACGGTGATTACCATGCGAGACGCAATGCCAAAAATCAACTACTCCCGAAACAGCTCGAGCGAGCATGTCTGAATTACGTTTTGGCGCTTTGTCAATCACATTGAGGGGCAGTATTTTGCCGGACTGTCGGGCGTGTTCGTCAGGAACCAACTGACGGATTGGTTGAGAACGTTCTAGTTTTCTTTCCCGGCAAATGCGCGGAACGTATGTGTGCGATTTAACAGATCTGTTCATTCGATTGCAGACCCATATTGTGTCCTAAATGCGGATATCACTTGCTGGGAGGGAGTTGATGATTGTCCAGTGTATTTCTCCGCTACCACCCAAGTGTGGTCTGCTGATTGATAACAAGCATTGGACAGCTGATTTGAAAATATGCCACACTTCATCATCCATGTGTAATCTGTATTCCTTCCGGGACTAGATTGGCCAATTTCACAAGGCATGGCTCGGCCGAGGGAGGTTCTTTACTGAAGATAACAGTTAGAGTATCATTAATTTAGCATATCTATGACAGAAATCTCATTTGTAACATATTATCGCACTTCCTGGCAGCACAACGGTTAATATAGGGAGCAGTCAGTAGTTATTCTTTGAGATGCCACACTTTGCCCTCGGTGGTCTTGTTCATTTTAGATTGTTGAAACAAACTATCAACTATGTTGCATACTACTCACAAATGTGAGTAGTACCTCACAAGATTACGGCTAGGAATTGAGACTCGTTTAACGGCAGTATATCCACATATTCAGTTTTCACTAAAGAAAACTAAATTCAAATAACTATTGCCAGATGGCATTGAGAAACGAATAAATAAATCTCGTAGCTGTCCTCAAATTACCACCCATGACTCTTAACTTTCTACTATGATTTACCTACCGGTAGACGCTGATAGTTGATTCACATGTCTAACTCATTTATTCACATGGACTGTATTTTGAAACCTCTAAAAACATGAAAAGAATAAAACCGGAACAGATTCACATTAAATGGCATTTAAACTTATGAGAAAAAGTTTTCGAAATTCAAATTAAATTTACTTCCTAATTACGCGTTTATCTCTCAATTTTTATCTCTCATCGTAACTAATAGCAAGACGGCTTTCTACAGGTCAGTTACTTCAGAGTGTACAGTACGTGATTTGGTAATTCTATCTAAGTGGTTCACGTCACACAATCGTGGACTGAAACTGGGCTGACGGATTTTCCATCGGTCATTTTTGTAGTGGTGATTTTCTTATTACCATATGTGGGCAGTGAGTACAAAAAACGAGACTATACATATACGGAACAAGTGTGTGTAGGTGTGATCATGGATTGAGCTTCCTCGTAAATAAGACTTGCTTCATGTCGTGGCCGTCAACTGGTTTAGGTTGCTTATAAAGTTCAAAGTTCGAGCCCACTTACCCCCACTCAAACTGAGTGGTGCATGTCTTCATCGCAATGCATCTCAACACAGCATCCATTCTACTGGAATCTTATTTGAGCCCCCAGCCCTCCGAGTTGCAATACTTGGCTAGTCGGTTCTCATGATCAAATGAAAAAAAGATCCTTGAGACTGTGGGGTCAAGACCCGTTTCTCTGTTCACTACACCCCGATGAAGTGATCAAGAAGAGCCTCGATGCAACAATATGCCGGCTAGTCAATCAAGCAACATACACACACGCATACACACACACACACAAACTTATTCACTGTCTGTGTCCACTTGGATATCAAACAAACAGGCCAGTGGTGAATCAACTCTTGCGTGAGGCGCTAAATAGCCTGAGAACACTCTCACACACATTAAAACGAAAATGATTCGGTGACCAATCACTGGTTACTGGTCCAGGTCTGAAAACCCAGTCCGGTAGTGTGGTTAGACTGGTTTAAGTGGTCAATTCTGGGTTTTCTTACCACTATACATAACTATCAACACAGTTCACATCATTACGTGGTTCACACAGTCAGCTTATTGAACAAGCAGTATACGTGAAGCAATAATTAATGGAATTAATACTGTTTGTTTGAAAAAAATTCAGTTTATGTTATTAGGAAAACCTGCCACAGCGTAATCTCCAGGTTCCAGTAATGTTCGTGAGTTTTACGAGAGAGTGGGAGAGAGAGAGGGAGAGAGTGGGAGAGTAGAACAGAGGAGCAAGCGAGTTGATTGAAGTGCAAACGTAGTATTCGGAATAGGAATCGGAATTCAGTCACGCGAACTCGGGCTCCAGGACGAAAACCCGCTGTGCTTTTATGGGAACAATATGCCTTCCCTGAACTAACTCTTTACTATTACTGCTACCTACTGGGTTATCGAGAATCACGGGATATTAGAGACCAGATCGCTTCCACAGGTTGTGAGGTGGCATCTCCATCTCTAAACGACTCTAATAACCGGCTTCCTCCCTTTCTTTGTTAGCGATCATCTAACACCAGGTACCTCCTCCAACGTGAAATATCTAGGAGTGTTATTAACTTTGTGATGACCCATGGACGTCCACGAGACGCTTTCTTTCAAATTAAAAATCTACCGTATTATCTCCCTGGGACTAAAAATACTTTCTACAACACAAGCTAATCCCTAAGTTTATGATGGCTTGTATAATTATCCAGTATTTATGTTGCTCATCAATTATTTTTCTTGACCTCTTTACGAACGATTTCTCTCCTACGAGACGATCTTTCAAAAAGCCTATCAAAGTGTAGTGAAGTTCTGAGAATGATCGCTGTAGATAATATTGAGACTAGCAGAATTGTCTCTTCCGTACTCATCACAGTCATTTCACGTCTTCCGCATAGTGAACTGTATAGAGTCGTGTTCATGTCAGCTACACAGGCTGATTTGAAAATTTTAGATTCCCACACTTCTTGTTACCGCAAATCCATTCTTTCATATTTATCGCGTCTCGTTGTCGAAGCGCCAAAATTAACTTACGAACTTTGTCCGCGTTGATCGGCTTACCAAGGCTTACGATCCAAGTCTTTTATAATGTTTTATTACATTATTATATTGTTTTCGCAATAAAAACTTTGTTTTTCCACCACAAATTTGAACATGGAAGTCAGAAATAGGTGGGTTTACAGAATATATCCCTGTGGTCATTTCGCGGCATCTCTGTACACACGTGCCTACTGCAGTCAAGGTGATTACCATAGTCAATGAGATAATAACTGTGAGACGAAAAAAGATAGCTAACCACAACGGAAAAAATGACATAGTAATACAAAGAGCGGAGGGGGTCAATCACCAACGCAAAGCTAATGTGACTAACCATTCACGTTGTTCGCATAGATCGGATTCGAGAGTATGAATGGCCAAAGACTCGGCAAATTTCAGTAACTCTGTGTTTGTTGCCTTGTAGATGATCTGGAATGCGTGGGTTGGAATGAAACTATGTTTTATTTCAAATAAGTGCTGTGGCGGTCGTGGTCCTGTGGTAACGTCACCCAAATTTCCACCTCGGGGGATGTGTGTTCGAATCCCACTACTATCGCCTGACTTTCCCCATGGCAGCACTTCGATTGGCCGCTTCCCTCTTCCTGAAAATTATATCATTGTGTATTCAATGGAAGGAAGTAACATTTAAAAAGATCCAAGTCTTTTATGATCATTCAATGACGTATCCGTTACAAACTTGTCGTTCATCGCTTTCTTAAACTACAACTGGATGTGTTCGGCCAGTTGGGGACGTAATTGTATCCCTGTCCTACTTGTGTGGAATGCCGAGTCTCCACACTTGGATTAGTAAACACAATTTGATTTAGCGGAGAGGGGAGCAATGGTTGGTTCACCGATGTCGTCGATGTCCGTGACTGGTCAGTCACATTAGCTTTGCCTTGGTGATTGACCTCCTACCCTCTCTCGTACCCTTTTTTGTGTTGTTTTGTCGTGTTGTCTGTTGTGACCAACGATCTTGTTTTCGTCTTACAGTTATCATCTCAGTGACCATAAAAATCACTTTGACTGCAGTATGCACGTGTGTACAGAGATGCAGCGAAATGACCACGGGAATACATTGAGCGTACCCATCGGTTTCTGAAATTCTGTATTCAAACAAAAACTTTGTAGAAAGCTGAAAATTCGTTCAACATGGGTTCCTGGGATTTATATTGAATTGACTAGACTTGGTCAATCTCATGGTTCAAACGGACCAAGGCGGAATAATAAATAAGCGGACAAAACAGCAGGCATTCCTTTTACCATAAAATGAAATCGGATGACAGAATAACACAAATAGAAACATGATATGAGATGGGTAAGTGATCTGTCGCAGTGAGAAAAGTGAAATGCATGCAGGTATGATGGATCGAGAAGTTTAAAGTAGAGCTGTGATGCATGAGGAACGATTCGTCATGTGAACTAACGTTCGACGACGTGACATTAGCAATATGCCGTATATGAAATAAATAACCGGTTGAGTACTACTACAGGGGTTTATGCTGCTCGAGAATGAGGTTGAGAGGGGGATCATTTTGTACGTTGAGGTTCCTGGAACTAATGCTTTCGACAAGATTGAACAAAATTTTGAATATATAGTTGATTTCGAGTCTCAAGCTTGGATTAGCCCATTCGATTTTTCAGGGGTAGCAGGCGCTCTTAATGGTCTTGAATGTGGGTTACACTCCTTTGGAGATCAGTAATTTCCTACCAGGTAAATGCATTCAAATGCAATGGAAATGTTTCTGATGAACGACAAAGAGTTCTGGACAGCTGTTTCGTCCTATTTGGGACTCATCAGCAGTGTGTCCTTGTTGTGTCCCTGTGAGGACTCGAACTACGGTGGATTCCACCCACGGTGTCCTCAATCTAAACACCAACCTCCAGAACGTTGTCGACTAACATAAATCCAGTGTCACGTTGAAGGTGTTGACATTGGTGCAGTTGACCACTTCTGCGGTGTTATGTTCCCGTTTAAGAAGGGAGATAGGCACATAGTAAATTAAACAGGACGTTTATTGTAACGGCACATATGTAGCCGGTTCATCGATCGGGGAGCCAGCAGAAAATGCAACACTTGGGAAGAAAGGCAGGTAGGCCAGCACATGCTCGAACGTCACACAACATCCGAATTCCATCAAGCCGGCATTCAACAGTCAGACAATCAGTCAACCAATCGATCGGTCAATCAATCAACCGATAAATTAATCTGGCCACAGGTAGAATGTGTCAGTCAGTTGTAGGCCACAAAATGCGGCTAACCAAATCCACATTAGCATGACCATGGGTGAGAAGAAGCTGGCTCGAACTTCCAATCTGGGGTTATTTTCGCTGAAATTCGGGGCCATTGGCACTCGTGTTTTGAGCACGAGAAATTGTAGACGAGGCGTTTGCACTTGGACAAGATCAGTATTATACACTGTTTCCTAGCCTTTCAGTTCACGTTTCGTTCGCTGTCCACACGACGAAATTTGCTACATAGTTGAATCAAAACCTCCACTGCTTTCACGTGAGAATGTGGAATATTTAATACAATGATTTTCTCACGTTGCATAAAACCTCCTTTACAAGTAATGAACATAAATCTGCGTTAACACCGGGTTTTTAGTATTCGAAATCAATGATCAAAATGAAACCGTGGCTATTCTTTTTACCTTCAAAGTACTCTGGTAAACCTCATCTTTTCACAGCAGATTCCAGTTTATCTCATTTATTCTTGCCCATTTAGGATCTGTGCAAACACGAGCTTGAAGTTGAGCGGAACTCGTTCATCTTTTCTCTCACCCCCCCCCACTCTAAGCTTCCAAAGATTATAGTGAGTTTCTATTCCATATCGACTGACTCATTGCATGCCTTCACGTTGGAGCTTTATGTCTCTTTTCTCCAAGAAAGCAGTCGAGATTCCTCATCCATCATATCGGTCGGAAAAGCATTTCATAATTTGGTTGTCTTGCGGGACAGTCAATACACCAGAAGTAAACCGATTGATGGAAGCTTTAGTAATGTGAGCTTAGGGTCACTGGTTTCTGGTTTATTCACGGAAAGGAAGTGCTCCTACAGCTCTGGGTACATATCGCCGCGTGCATATGATCTCACCGAGAACTCGACGGTATGTCTCCGGGACTACTCCTGTAGCTTGCAAACGCTCAGTATAGTGGTGCTCATGTAACCCGGTGGCTGGTTGAACCCTCTTCAAATTCTGAAATTTGACTGCTGCGGAGCTCGCACACTTCAAGCGAGGTCCTTCATGAGAAGTTTACAGCATCCTAAAACCGTCCGATGAGTTTTGAAAAGGAATGCTGAATAACTCCAAGGATTCTCCAGCCCGAGGTACAGGCTTTGCTTATCTGCTCTCTGGATTTTAACGACGACGAAACAAATGAACCGAGGTAACGTTCGCACCCATACTCCAGAAATGGATACACTCTTGGGCTAGGCAACCGGCAGGCCGTTGGTATAAAGCAGAAATACCATTAGTCTCAGTACCAACTCTTGCGGAACGAGGGCAGAGACTACCAACCATGAGGATCTAGCTCCTGACACTCTCACCAACAAAAAAACAATCGGTTATAAAGCTTGCTATCCATGATAGCAGCGGATGCTGGATACCCATCAATCTCAGTTTCACCAACAGTTTCCCATGCGCCAGCTTGTGAAATGCTTTAATGGAATCAAGGACAACATCCATGGGATAACCAAGGTCCTTGAAATCCGACCAATTTTCACGCGCCAAGATGAGGTTCGATAGGTGGGAGAGGCCTTAGCGGAAATTGTGTTACCAGGGGAAAATAAGATGTTGGGTCTCCAGATGACGGCCTATATGCTTGACTACTAGTTTTACCAGCACACTACATGCAACAAAAGTCAAACGAATGGTTCAGTA
>UZAN01045469.1:8387-20546 GCA_900618425.1 Echinostoma caproni
ATTGAACTGCGAATAAAAATTGCGAAACAATTAAATTGCTGTGATTGATTTACGGATTCCGAAAGAAGAACGGAATTCGATTCACATTCCGGGCTGTCAACGATTCATCACTTTTTAGAGAGGGATTGCTTCCGACTACAGCAATTGAATAGGGATTATAAGTTTGGTCACCATAACATCATTGTTTTGCTCTGTGAACTACAAAGACGGCCTAGCTTAGACTGTCTGAAATCGGTTATCCCATTCTCCAGGCTCATTAGGCTAAGCTTTCCTTACTCCCGTGTTTTCATTGTTCGTCACCTAACAACGAACCGAGTAGGTTTTGTAAGTGTCTATGTGTTTATGTGTGAATACAAATAACCTGTCGGGTTTTGGTTACGGGAGGCCTTATAATTAAATATCCAGCAAAGTATAATCAGATGGAAGGGGTAAAAGCTAGAAGCTTGCGAAACATTGTTTCTCTGGTCCCTCGTGGGAGATCAATGGATGAGAGTCTGTTGTAAACCGTCGATCAAATTTGATTTTGTTTTTATTGGTTGCCGATTTTTAAAACCTTTTGAGAGTGCGTATTCACGATCATTGAAAACCGACAGACATGTGAATTACTACCGATGGCGTTTCACCCGAGATGCCAACTTGCCTACCTTGTGAACGTAGTGATAATATTGTAAAACAGGTATAGGAATGTTTTTGATGAAACTGTCTTCAATGAGGGCAGTGAATTTCATTGGGACAACAGAAACTGGAGTAATCTTATGTTTTATTAGATCTATAGCCGTTAGGAGGCTATCTGTTTCTGGCTGAGGAGTTATATTGCTGACGTATTGGTTCACCGCTTTCAGGGCTCATAACTCTGATTCGTTTCCGCTAAATTTTGTGGCATTTTATTCCATTTTAATTACTTTTGTTCCTACGTGCCAACCTGAGTGATGTTTGTGTTAGATTTTCAATAATTTTGTAGATTACGAGTTTCACAGTACTTTGGTGTTCTCTTAAATTCAGACTAATTTATAATTTTAACTTCGATTGTGGTCTCTGTCTGTTAAAATATAAAGCTTTCCCTCTCCTTCAAACAAGATAAGTGTGGTGATCCAGGCTACGTAATGATGCCTAACCTGGAGCGGCACGTTGCAGTTTCTGTACATCTGTCATCAATCAAATTTGAAAGGTGACGTCAATGACACACGTACAGCTTCGAATCAAATGATCATCATCAACATCATCATGATTATCATTATCATCATCGTTGTACAGCATAATACAGATAAGCGAACTTCGCTGATCGCTGCCAAACTCATAATGCATACAAGATAAGTGATACTACGTAAGGAGGGCAGGGATTGGACCTATTTTTAGAGACGGGAAAAGAAAGCGAACCTCTATGGCCAACACACAGAGTACACAGTTCAGCTGTNGGAGTCTTTTGGACCCCATCCCGGAAGACGAGAGACACCTACTTTACTTAATCGCTCTGTTCACTTCTTCATGCTTCGTCTTCACGTCATCTACTCGTCTCCACGTGACTTTCTACAGTTTGCAACAGCCACTGCGAATAAGGAGCGCTGCGGTAGGCGGCCGTCGGACCTACGCAAAACGTGTCCTAACGAAGAGAACCTATTGAGCTGGATTCGATGCGATAGCGAATTCTTGTTTGATGTATTCCCAAACACCCGACGAATTAGTTAGTAACCTGCTCACTCCATCCCACTTTGGCCAGACTATGTAAGTATTGATTGTCGAACAGTGCTAAACGACGGATGTCTCAAACCCACAAGTTCAAGGTCTCACAGCCGTACAGCAGAACTGATCGTACAGTGGCAGTATACAGTATACGCGACTTTTCAACTTCATTGAAACGTCACGTTTCGTGATTTCTCGACTACCGGGAAATATGTTATGCTCGTATTTGTTCCAATCGTTAACGTCCACTTACCCACTGTTTTCTCTCTCCATCATCCTTGCTCACTCACTCATTCATCCACTCACTCTAACATTTATTGACTCTTTACATTTGCTGGTCCAAATTCGGCATACCCCTACTCCCGCTCCCCAACCCACCCCACCCCTCATCCCATCCTACCCCCGTACAGATCGAGTGGCACAGCACTTCGTTTACTTTCCATTTCTGTCACTACTCACATATTTACCTTTCGAGTTATTGACTTGATCAACTAATCGTCTCAAATGTGCGTCCGGTGCGGGCGTCCGTGTATACCGATGGTATTTAATCGCTGTTCTGTTTTGCGTATGCCCTACAGAGCTGTGCACACACACACACACACACACACAAACAAACAAGATGAATACAAGGGGTTTGCAATAAATACCAGTTGGAAAACCATGCTACTGTTCAGTGATTGCACCACTGAGTTGTGCGTCCATAGTTGAAATCATAAAATACGGAATTGCATTGCGTAGGCTGTTCAAACTAAAACTCTTTTTCATCCGAAATCGAGCGGAATAGTTTTGGTTTCGAACCAGGGAAATGAACTAAACAGCTGACTGATAGCATCAAATCGGATTAGCGATTATGGTATTTAGTATGTGGTTTGCCTTCATTTCAAAAAAAATATAACACAACCATACTCAGTATGACGCCAAGGGGGATTTTAAAACGGTCAATCAATATTTGGCGGGATTCGAATGCGCCTTAACTTGGTACGATGGTTAGACACATTTTTTGCGGTTCCACTAGGGTCCTGTTGCCTAACTTTATCAACGTTCAAGTTTTCCCCGGTTCGTTTAAATGTGTTAATAAATAAAAAAGAAATAGAAAGACATTTATTATTTATTTATTGTTCCAATAAACGAACTATCATTCCTGTGACCTTTTCCTCGCGTCTCAGTTACGTGGGACATTGCGTGCTAGTTCTATTGTGGTCCAATGCTTCCGTGATTCAGTCCGTGATTGCTGATCCTTGATTCGAGTTCTGTGATTCCTATTGCGTAGTTCGTGTTCCGAATTCCTCGCGTGCTACTACTGTTACTATTACGATCACTACATTCTCCTACTTTTCCTAGGGTTATCAGTATCCGGAATTCCATTCCCAGTCGTAAATTGCATACCGTTTCAGTCTATTTTGACGTAGTGGGAACAAAATCTCATCGATAGCTAACGGGGATGAAAGGTGTCAGGTAGACTGAAAAATTCTCAATGGTCACCTCGTACGGGGTCAATGATTCGTCAGTTTCATGTAACCGAAAACTTCCTCTTATGGTCGGCGGTGGGTTTCCAAGGTTGTGGCTGGTCTCCCCTTCCCTTGCACCTCACGAAATGTTCCGTTATGATCAAGCGCCTCAAACAGTTCCTGCCGAGGAAGTCCTACTCACGGCCTTCTCGTGACGGAGTTGTTTCCCCATCAAGGTGAGATGAAGAAAAGCCAACCTCCGGAGCTATAACTGGGTTGGTGAACTACTGGCAGTTTACCTAGGGGAGTTGGCTAAAAACCCTGATTTCAAACCAAACAAGAAGAGACGTACAAACCAGACAAGCACCTTCCCGGCTGCGGCAGTGGTCAACGGCTCAGTTGGGTATCGAGGTGTATTGGTCACCTTGATTGTTTGACTCTGTCCAAAGGGCTTATGATCCAACGAACTGGAAATCGGGTCCCCAATGGATTTGGGTTTTCACGCACCATGTTGACTAGTCAAAGACTCCGGTTATGAATTTTCGAAGAAAGCTCACATGATATAACCAGGGCAACCTACCAGCATCGCTTCCTCGAGCAAATTGTGGAGCTTTTCCTTGTCTTAGAGATTATTGTATCCTGATTTGTTTGATAGGATCTGGCGTCAAACGTGTACAAAAATACATAGATATAAACAATACTTTTTATTTTGTATAAACGCTTCCATTATCCCAATATTAGCCATTCGGGTTTTTCGTCCTGTTGTCACCTACGACTGACTGACACGTTTTGCCTATGGCCAGATTGATTGATCTATTAATCGATTGTCGGTTGATTGGCTGACTGCTTGAATGCCCGTTGGATAGCATTCGGATGTAGTGTGACGTTTGAGCCGGTGTTGGTCTGCCTGCCTGCCTTCTTAGGTGTTGCGTTTCTGCTTGCTCCGCGGTCTATGAGCCGGCAACAGATTTGCTGTTGACAATAAACGTACTACTTAATTCCTTGTGTGCTCATCTATCTACTTAATCTGGGATGTAACACGTCCCAAGTTGTCAGTCTACTTATATCTGACACATCCTTTGACTGATCCACTGTCCCGTAAGAATCCGCCAATTTGTTGAGAATATGTACCGAGTTTCTTTCATATTTTTTTTCCAGGAAAGTTACAATCGATTGTTCTTTTTTTAATATTTTAGGAATTTCACCACGTTTCCTCAACATTTATGACCACGCGGGAAACATCTCCAGGCGTATGAATCTATTTTGTTCAATGAAAAGCGATCGGATGGACAGATCTTTGTTCGTGCAGTGATGAGCCGAACGGGGATGGGAATATTGTAGACCATAGTCATTTCATTCTAGCGAGATCTATCTACTCTTAGACATGTGCGTTCTCAACTCGCACTTTCGGACTCACGTAATCGTCTTCGATAATTGAAACATTTTACGGTGCAGTGAGTGCGACCTGGTAAAACGCGAACACCATATGTGTTTGACTGTGAAAATATGGTTTGTGTGGTTGCTCTAGTGGCAACCAACGCATCCACTTCTCGGGTGATTTGACTAACAATGTGACCATTTCCCTCAGCTACTGGTTCAATTTATTCATGCGTGTGAATNCCAGGGGTAAATTTTCCGTTGGCATGTCCCCCCCCCCTGCCTTCCCCCGATCATTTTTGTCGCCCACAGGTAACAAATTCAAAGAATAAATGTTGACAAGATCTTGATCCCGGGTTGCAAATCTTTCTAAGCCTGTCCTTCCTTCCGCTAGTAAGGTTATTGCAAATTTAGATTCGGGTTACCTCCCTATAAACCACAACTTTGTCAAGCAATCTGTGTGGAGTACTGTACGGATAAAGAAGAACTCAATTGTCACAGATTTGTATCAATACTCTAACCCCAGATTCCTTGAGTATTTATTTTATCAGCACACGCTTCCGCATTTCCCAGCATCGTTGATCGTGATCGCGATCAGTTTCTGCACAGTAGCTCATCAGTTTCTATAGTAATTTTTAGATGAAGTACGTTAGCATGCACGTTTGAATTCAGTATCGATTCAAACTGATAAATTTCTAGCCCTACTTCAAAGTACTCTTTCCTCATCGAGTTCTGACCCACGGACATGACCTGTTTGTTCTTTTTCGAAGTGAAAAAATTGCACATGTTTACCATAGAAATACGTGCGAATATACCGGGGTAGTGGACATACTTTCGATCATAGATTCCATAGCCCATTAGCGGTTAACTTTTTTGTTGTTCAGCTTTTCGCGGGTGGCTATCATTTTGGTTCGAACAAGGTTGTATGTTTATTTCACGCAACCAGTTCCCTTTCACATTTTCATGAGAGCAAGAAGAAGCATCGTGATCAGTGAGTATGTGTCGAATTCGACTATTTCGTGGTAATCTCATCAGCTGTGTACACAATACATTCGGATCACGTTTGCTTTAAAGAGTGATAGATTTGGAAACAGGTGAACACACACACAGGGAAGAGAAATCAATCAATATGAAGGCCAAAGGTCACTAATGTGAACCCGGATGAGCATAGGGNGGGGCGAGGGAGAGGGCGGAGGACAGTGACACCTACCAGTGGGAAGCGTGAGGCTAGCCACAAATTCGGTCTGTTTCACATAAATCGGTCTTGTACCGTCAAACAGCAGCCGCTTCAGCGAACCGTAGTAGACGGCTACCTTTCTGGCAGATCAATGTGTTTATTGCGGACTGGGGGAAAAATCCAACAGAACACACATAATCGGAACGAATAACATGAATAATTTTTGACCGAAATTATTGTTTTCTTCAAATTTACAAGTTGACCAGTACATCAACACGAACGTTTTCTGATATACCAGCAACCGAAGTTGGTTGGAATTTGAGTGTTTTTAAACCGCAACAGGGCCTCGTTTTTTACCGTTCACAATGCCCTATGCAGTTTGTTTCACACGTTCTCGAGATCACATAGCTGCACGCTCAAATAACCAGTCTGGTCTGAAATTCATTTTTAGCTAAACCTTGAGATGATGCAGGACAGATGATTGTGCGTTTTTTGTTATCGCGCGCGTATGTGTGTGTGTGTGTGTGTACAAGTGCATGTGTTGGCCACGGACATCGCACTCTCATGAATTTCCGCCTGATTGACTGTGTCGGTTCAACTCGGACAAAAACAACTTTTTTTTACCGCCAGTGTACAAGAATTTGGTGGAAAAATAAACGAGAACTGTTCTGTTTACTCGTGGCCTGTGCATTGAATAGCTATCATTGGGTCGTTCATCATCAATGTGTAGGCAAATCAACTTTTTCACGCCCGATTTGAAGCGCGAGGCGGGAAACAAAGATTGACGCAACATGTCGTGCCGACTTCCGACCAATCAAGCACGAGGCAAGTAGACAAGTGGAAAATGAGTACCATAAAGTTCATTGGAGCTACTGGTTGACGGATAATTGCGTGTATTTTAATGGTCTTGTAGGACTAGTAGCTGCCAGACCTATCGGGTTGAAACCGTTCACCCAAATTCTAATCAAACCGATAATAGAATTGGGACAAACATACTTCATATTACTCATAAACAAAATATCGAATGGTTGGAATGTTTCGGATTCAAACGCGATCGGATGATGGCGCTGATCCAGGTGATAATGAATCGACTATGACCTTTCCCATCCCTCTCCGTCCATCCATCATCCTTCGCGCCGAATGCTGTGCTCATCCTATTGAGATGTCGTTTCCCCTGACCGGATAGTATCATATCATTGTGACTGTGTTGATGGTGTTCGGCTCGTCCAAAAGAGATTATTAATACGTGATGAGACTCACTCAATAGGGTGTTTTGTATGCGCTGGGACAAAGAACGAATAAATTAAGGGTTCCGTTTTTTCAAACCATTCGACAAAATGTGATAAACATGCTGTACAGGATACAGACAGACACTTGGGAAAAAATGAAACTTGTAAATCAGTTTGTTTGCTAGCTTGCTTGCTTTTGTGATCTATTCAAATGATTAAAAAGAAAAGCCAGAATACCTTCAAGTCACACTGTTTTCCTATTACTGCGTCTCAATCTCTCATCACGGTCTCTCTCTTTCTCTCTGTGTTGGTTCCATGTTCACGGTACTGACTGGAAATAGTAGAGAAAACCTCAAAAAGAGGGAGTGAATTTTCCTCAATCTGTGATAATACAGAATCTAACTGTGGAATCAAACAATTGAGTAAAATTGTCATATAAGATGAATAACTGATTACAAATGACGCGCTTTTTTTGTTTGAAAAGTCCATTGTGAAAGATCCAAAATTATACCGATGATGTTGTCCAGTTATGTTAGTTTCATCTACCTCAGAATTTGATTCTTTCACTAAAAATCTATCCTATACCAAACAGTTCTCCGATTAGTCTGGTCTCAGTCGTAACATATCTAAGTATGTAGAGTGTATTTTCACTCTTTCCCATTCCTCATTTACAACGGAATCTGCTCCCCTAATGACAAATCTGTATCCAGAATGACCTCAGTCAAATATGTGGTTGTCAACATCGACAGTAATCTCTGATGATCCATACATATTTACAATTGCATGGGAAAACTGAAAAGCCTATCTTTTCAGTCACACAAACTCAAGCAATGCCGAACCCCATAGTCAGTCCTATCATCTTTCTTTCATCAATGCGTTTTACCCATTCCACCGTATTGCTCCCCTGTAGTAGTGCTTCCCGGTCTTTTAAAACACGACTTCAAGACCATTCGTCGTGGTCTGATGATAATCAGTCGTGCATCACTAATACCAATCGGTTCATTATTCACAGACCTCATTGATGGTCACATTCTAGACGATCCTCTTTATCCACTGCATCCTGATCTATCTATCATCTTGTCGTTCCCATCCGTCCACATGCTCCTCATTTCGGCATCTACCCTCTCGCATTAACATTTATAAAAATTCCCCAATCGCATCGCGCCGGGCTCGACTCCTGTCCAATTACGAACAGGTCGCAAGTGAATTACGTGAGAAGTTTTGTACATGAAATAAATTCTAGCAACATTCATTACGTTGCATGCCACATGCAACTGTATAGTTCATTCCGGGTGACGAACAGTTTACATTTTTAACTGAAATGTAGTTATAGAAACTTATACAAGTTACGCAAATAGAAAAAAGTATTATCTGTTTGTGGACGGAGTATTATGCAGTTGATGAGTGAAGAAAGTTAGCGGCCTGCTTCAGTGAAAAAAATGAGGCTGAATCAAATCCGATTCTTCCCGATTCATGTATTTTTGTTCTCCCAGGAAGCGAGACTGGACAGCAGCTGTTTCGATCTGGTCGAAACTGATCGACAGTGCGATATAAAGTTCTGATCAGTGGCCCGAGTGCCCCAGTGGGTAGTATGTTCTCGTACTTCCTTTGAGGTCCCGGGTTCGTGATCCCCAGTTGGGTAAATCGATTCGCGTACAGTGCCGATGAGACCCACCAAGGGTTGAAACAGCTGTTCAGTGCTTCTTAACTTTTCAGTTCACGCTTCATTTTCTATATACACGAAGAATTTACCTTTGAAATTGAATCAAATCCTCTGTAGGAAGCTTTGTTGTATGATTGAAATTACGTACACCAAAGCTACCTGTATTCTGTTAAATACCCAACAATTCATGTGCGGTCTCAGTTTGATAACCGTATTTCTCCTATGAATACCTAACCGCTCCACATAGCAACTTTCGTGTTAATTGTCGTCACCCGTTCTTCGTTCAACCTGTTATCGCAATCTATTATCGCCATCCCACATGGAACTATATCGTAGTAACTGTAGTCACTCGTTCTGCTCTCTATCCATTATCGTTATCAATTATCTCGACCCGGCAAACAGACCGCCTCGTGTTATTGTGGGCACCTTTTCATCATCCACCCACGCACCATCTTTACTGTTGTCGGTGTTCATTCTTTCTCACAATCAGTTATTTCTTGCCAGATGCTACCACCTCAGACACTCTCCTCGTGTCCGTTGTCCATTCTCTCAATTCGAACGTGATTGCTGTTGCCATCTATCACTCCTCACCCCCGACTTTGGTGTTACTTCACTATCCCATCCCTGTGATTGGTCCTCACCGTCCTTTAAATAGTACTGTCGCTATATCCACATCGCATTCCTCCTTCGATTTCCAAAAGAGTGTTTTCCTGGCAAGTTTGCCATTGTCGTTTTGATCCGATTATTTTATCCCCTGATCGGATTGCCCCTAATTTAAAGTATGCCGTTGTGTTTTGATTAATTCATGATTGTTTATGCAATAGTACACGTAGATTCCCCAGCCTGGTTGTCTGACGCGAATTCAGGGGTTCGATATGTGCGAGTCACTCTATCATCCGGACGAAAATCCGGTACACTGGTGCTATCGCCATGTCTGTTTCCCTATCTAACCAATCAGAGCTGGGTGCATATAACAAAAATTGATCCCACCGCTATGCGAATTCGGCTTCATTTGGTCCTAATCTTACTCCCGAAAAATGCGTTGAATGTATACTATACTTTGAACCGTTCCCCATCTCCCTCCCACCATTTGCAGATTTAGCGAGAGCCGATGAGTAGGATCATTCAAGGAGAGTACTTAGATGACAAACTTAAAGGTAAACTACGCTGGTCTTTGCATACCCATACTGTTGCTCGCCAGCCAAAAGTTCTCTCCTTTCATATATGAAAATTGTGCCACTTCCGTTCTGATTTGTCGGTGACAGGAGCCTTGAGCAACAATCTGTTGTACCTATACCGCTCAATTGCTCATCTGTGATTTCCCCTGGTTTGCTGGAGGTGAATTTCAAACTGCTGATCAATGATCAGAGTCGTGTTTCCTAAGTTTCGCTGTTCTTTCTGACTGAAAATATCTGTGACGATCATATTGACGCGTACGTGAAGTTTTCTGACAATATTTTATCTGATTACACCCATCCTTGACCTGTGTGCATGCAAACCCCACTCCTCCACCCGTTTTAAGTAAAAACTTATCCCGGTACGCATATGCGCATACAGAAACTCTTTGGTACCCTGTCTCACGTGGATACCAATTGACAAGGAGAGGAGTATTGACTCTGAGTCGCCTAATGCATTTAGTAGTTAAATTAACATTGGGAAGCACGATATTCCCCCGTTTTGTGACGGTGGTCTCCTTTTAACCGACAGCTTGTAAAGAACTAGCTAAGGATTCAATACAATACACTGCAATAAAATAAAATAAAATGCAATACCGTTACTCACGACCTATTATCGGAAGTTTAAATCCCGGATGGGACGGTACATTTGCACGACTGATGGACTCTATTAACAAGGAAACTCGAGCTTCCAAGTGTATGGTTGACTGGAAGAGCTGAGGAATATGCAAGAAGGTGAAGTTGGAAGAATGGTCTGTTCCAAAATATCAATACCAATTATCCCGCTCCACTACTCACAAGTGACTGTGAGTTAAATGAGGTATACAAATCACACAGACTTGGAGAGAAAATAAACCGGCTCAGCGAATGAACGTGATTGCCAAAGCAACGTTCTGGGTTCAATGCTATTAGCTATGTTGTAAAAGTGCCATTTAAACGTGAAATTATCCTGCATAGCCTAGCATGTATTACCTAATGTTGCTCAGCGTGAATCACTCCTTGAGGACTGTATTAAGTCCTTCATGTGAATGCTTTTACAATCGATTGAATGTTGTGCTGATTGATAAAGATCAGCGGAAAGTTGTTTCGTCTCCTGTTTGTCTCACCATTTAGGTCCGCTCGTTTGATTACCCAAAATGGTTGAAACAAGCTTATCACTCTTTGCGATAACCAAATCAACCAGGATCTCAAAGCAGCATGGTCAAACAGATGTAATTAGAACAGCAGTCCCAAACGTTCAAGGTCGAATTGACTTGATTGAAGGCTTTTGCTTAAACTTAACAGATATCATACTGTGCCTTCGTTCGTTATAATTGGGTCCAGTTAACTGAATGACCATCCCTAAAAACGTCATCTGAACAGACGCAAAGTGGTCAATCTGATCAGCTGCGGTGTGAGCTGGTTGGCACAGTGTCAACACACACACACAAACACGCCTTTTGTGCGATGAGTTCGGAGGTCGAAGCTCAAACGGGACGACGAATGCGCCCTACTGATAAGCTCTAATTCGAGCGAAACACAAGCATACGGTTGACAGGTGGATCTGATGGTTGGGTGTGAGGATGCAGTCTGAAGGAGGGTCCAGATCAGTAATAGTTATCCGACACCACTAATCACAATTAAATTTCAGTTAGATGTGAATTAAACCATTAACTTTTACTTTTGAAAGATTCCATCTTAAATACAACCTGTTTGATCCGATTTCGTATGACACTATTTAATCCACTCTAAAAAGTAACGCCTGAGATATATTTTTTAAAGCAACAGCGTGGCGAACAAGCTCGTTTTCAGTTATTCGTAATCATGTTATTACATAACATTCAGAGGAAGAGAAACCTAATTCGCTCTCTGGTTAAAAGAGCGAAGCAAATATGCACGACGGACACTAGTGACAATGGACTTCAGTTCCTACGCACTGTTTTTGCTCAGAATGGCTATCCCAAACGATTTATCGATAGGACAATGCTAGAACACGAGGAACGGCCAAAAGAAATAGGAGCAGCGAACAAGTCTGTCTATAGGCACCTGCCGTTCAAGGGAGATACAGAGGCAGAAGTCTTTCAAAGAAAGCTAACAAGTGCAGTAAGCAGAACATTTTACGCTGCACAATTCAGAGCCATGTTCACATCTCAACCGATTTTGTGTTTCCGACTGAAGGATAGAGTGCCAGATTCTGCAGCCTCATTTTGTGTACATTCATTTACCTGTTCCTGTGGGACTGGGTACATCGGCCGCACTCCCAGGCGCTTATCCGATCGCGTTCGCGAACAGCACCCTGCTTGGCTGAGGACTGGACAATTAAGACAATTAGGAGCGCGGTGTGTTCGCATCTCGTTGAGTCAAATCACTCGGTAAATGTGGCAGACGCGTTCCGACCGATTTACAAGGTTCGATGCAGGCAATCAAAAGC
>UZAN01045470.1:0-10627 GCA_900618425.1 Echinostoma caproni
GAAGACCTAATACCATTGAGTCTAGTGTATTGACGTTGGTCGGTGAGATAGCCATTCATCCAATTCAAAAGATGTGGCGAGGGATTATGTTGCCGTAACAGTGTCAACAGGATGTTTCTATAGACACAGTTGAACGCGTTTTGGTAGTCCAGAAAACAAATGTGAACAATTTTGTGTTTTTGTTCTATAGTGGATAAGACAGAATGTATAAAACAAGCAACCGCATCGAAAGTAGAGTGACGCTTACAATAAGCAAGCTGATTGTAATCACGAAAATCAAGATAAGAGGATAGGTGCTTATTAATAATACCCTCAAAAGTCTTGAGTAATACTGAAAACAAAGCAATAGACCGAAACCTACCCTTTTCTTTCTTAGGTACAGGAGTGATGCTGGTCTTCCTTCTGAGAGACATGTATTACAGAAAAATGAACCGATTTGTTCGAAGTGGTTTGCGCATGTTTTAAGGACCACTGGGGATAACCCATCAGGACCAGCGGATTTGTTTCCATTGACGCAATTTAACTCCTTTAAAACTTGCTCTATTGTGACAGACACAGGAAGGTGGAAATCAAGTGACGTTGGGTTTGGACTCGGTAAAGCTTGCACAACGTTTTTCACTGAAGCAAAAGATTTGTTGAGCCCATTGATATCACACGAGACTGTAGTAGACAAAGTTGAAGGATCATGGAGCAACTTCAGTCCGTTCTGTATTTGACGGCAGGATTCGTTACCTAGCACGGTATCAGCATACAGTTGATTGATGTGGGATACCTCGCTTCTGATGTGAAAGTTGGCAGATTTGAACGTCATGTTATCTCTCGAGAGATAGACCCTTTAGCTCAGCCTTCGTAATCATTTCAGTCGATCGGACATGAAGCGGTTAGGCTTTAGTTGAATCCTTTTTTGAGGACAGTATATATCGAAACAATAGATGAGATAATTGGTAAGATTCTCACAGAAGACTGAAATATCGGAATTAAAGAGTTGTTGTAATTCCGTATCTTACGTGCAACATTCTTCATCAGGATTTGTTACTTGCATTTATCATATATTGTAGATAAAACTTTAATTAGACAGTGATCGGAATTGCCTACTGGTGTACGCTTGAAGGCACGGAAAACCGATGGTTTGTTAATGAAATGATGGTTCAAGGAGGCATTATTTTGAGTGGAAAAGTTACGAAAAATGGCATGGTCAATTTTGAAGGCCCTGCGACGAAAAGCAAGACCGTCAGAATGATGTTCTTAGACTACAAAAACGCTTCAGCAGTCTTGATCTATCAGTATTTCTCAACCTGATTACCGAATGTGATGTTAATCAAAACTTTAGCAGATTGATCCGCGATTATTTCACAAATAGAAGGCAGTTTACCTGCCTCAACGGCAAAACGTTCCTTACTGGCCCAGTTTCTTCTAGTGTCCTGCAAAGTGCAATATTTTCCCCATTTTTCTTTTTAATGCTTGTCAAACAATTTCCATTCCTCCCACATTTATTATCTCTAAATACGCAGATGAGGTTGTTTTAGGTTACAAAGCATCCACCCCTAAAGAGGTTTTCATATTTATCACTCCGATTGACATAACTTTCTGTTCCCCATAAGTTGAACGTTAGGTTTTTGAATGCATGTGTGCTACCCCACTGGTGGTATTGCTCCCCAATGATTTTCTCGATATGTTCAAAAAAGGCTTTCGTTTACTGGCGAGATCTTTGAAACACTTCTCTAAATGAAATGGCATTGCCAGGGATAAACTCGAGGATTATATCATAGAGAGAAACCTACAAGCATGCGCAAGTTTAACTGTCAAAATACTCTCAGACTCTCATCACTCATTACACAATGAATTTCCAGAAGCTGTATCATCCACCTGCTCAAGATTTAATGTTTCATTTGCACGTACCTCTACTTATTGTAAATCTATTCTGCCAAATCTAGCACGCCTACCTATTAAGAATGATAAAATTTTCCACAGAGTTGCGCACTGGTTTGCTTCATTGACAAACACAATCTACTGCTTTCATTTTCATTATGCAATGATTTTGTAAACTTGGATCCACAAATATGGTGGAAATGCTGAAAGTTCACCCATCCGGGTGCATATAGCTACTACTGACTTGACTTGACAATGGTTGCTGAGTATGGAGTGACAGGTATTCCGCGTTCGTAATATTCACTAGGTGACTCTCTCTTAAAACCCTGAAGCGACTCATCTATTTTTGGAATGACTCAATTAATTTGCCTATCGTCCATTACAAAACAGAATGACCGATAATCGTATAGCGTAACTTCTCCGATACCCGGAATCTGGTTGTATATCATACGGCTTTTCCCTTTTGAGAACTTAACTTATGAGATAAGCCAACGAGATATCAAAGTACAATGTACGCATAGTAAAACTCATGGTTCCGCGCTTAGGCAATTCTAGACAAATAACTAGGTGTGATCAAATCGAAATACTCTGAAACAATAATGCAAAGATGTAAAGACTTAAGTTTTGTTTGAGTGCGCTTTCCGTTGAACTGGCTGAGGGGAACCGAATAATCAGTACTTCATAGGACACGGAAACTGATAAAACATCTGTGTATCTCTGACAAGCATTTCCTAATCAGTTACATGGAACGTAGTGGTGAATGACGATGTTACGTAGAAATAGTCAGAATTTGATCCTTGTAATTAAATGTATATCCTACCGTGCCATTTCTATTTTGGTTTTCTAACGGTAAAATCTGTGGACTGCACTACGTATTAGATTGAGTTCGCTTCTGCAGATGACCTAGGCTAGTTGAATTTAAAGACTGTGGTTACACGTGAAACAGTTTTATGGGCTCGGTTGAGTATAATCAACTAAAAGGGTTGGTTATCAGTATTTCAGAAAATGTTTCTATTTCTCAGCATAGGACCAAAAATGACAGATCCAGTGAGGCGGGTAACAGTAGCAGAATGCAATTTTCAACACACCAGAGCCAGCATCAGGGAAGTTCACTGTTTGCGCGTATACGGTTCGTGGTTACACGTGAATGAAAAGAAAGGATGCATGCTTCTTGGAGTTGCAAACGTTCTTTCAAGCATTTATTTTACAATCTCGAAGTATATCAGGACAACACTGCTGATTTACTACTATTAGATTGCATAAGACTACACTAAATGATCGCGATCGATGAAGCTAGTTATACAGAGAAGTATAAATCATGTACCAGCAGAAATGATGTCAGTCTAATGTGCAGTTAACTTAACCGCAGCCAACATTCCTCACAATGTGTTCAACTACCTAAGCCTAGTGCTATTGTGCTTTGTCGTTCGTCTACTACATAAATCAGCTTTCGCGAGACACGTAAATGTACTACTTGAATTTTAGAATAGCATGCTGATATTAAGCCATTCGATTGTTATGAAGCACCAGACACTCTTGATGTCCTTGGTTGTGCGTTTCACCTATCGGGAGTCCCAAACAAGACTAAACAGCTGTCCAGTGTTCTTTGTTGGTTAACACAGAAATTTCCATCGTATGTAAATACTACTTGAGGTTAGAACCAATTTCCGATTTGGGTGTTTGTACTATACATTTAGAAAATAAATGAAAGCATAAAATGCCCAATTTTATGAAACGGGAAAATTCTACTGCGGAATATCTCAACAGATTTTCTAAATTTAGAACACGGACTCATAAATTAATACTAGTTGTAATTATTATTATTATTATCATATCATTTTTTTCAGTTCTCAATTCAGGAAAAATACACCGCTCTTGTTAGTATTATGACCCACAACGTCTCACGGATTGCATTGACTGGGCGAAATATGTGACAGTTAATTTCTTACTTCCATTTGCAGTTCAGTTTCCTCTTCAAAATTGTGAGCTTTTATCTCCATATATATCATAAACGAAGTTTACGTATTTTTCACTTTTAGGTGGTAACAGTTGTTCCTGCAACCTGTAGCTTCTGTGAATGCGAACGCTTTCACCTATTTGCATTATGTGCGGAACATAACGTACCCTGTGCGGCGTTTGACAATGGTGTTCTGAAAACACGGCCACTGAGCTTCCAAGTGCCTCTTCAAGCAGTACCACTGATTTCATTTTTTTTTAACCTAAAAATATTGGGTTAAAGTGTGGTGCTGTTAGACCACGGACAATTAGAGTTTGTGCGGTTTGTCGGGCACAATATTTGCATTACCAGATTTGTACATATTTGTATAACATATACAACAAAAATTATAAAGCTTATACTATGAAAAGGTAGTCTACGATCAATATCATAGATATCATTATTTTGAATGATTGTTGCTGAACCGACCAGTCTGTGGCAAATACAGCAAAATGATTAAAGTAAACGCATGGAAATGGCTGACTTTTTTAAATAAGTCAGATCAAGATTAACGCATATAAATCCAAATGTCCACGACAAAGAATTTCAGAGTAATTAATTTGAGGGAGTGCATATTGGACCAGCTGCAAGGGTCTGTCAACCGGAGTCGCAGACAAGTAATGGCACACATAACCCTGTATGTGTTAGGGGACAGAGTCGATAAACTAGAGAACGATTGGCAGTTGTTTATTGCATTAACAGGAGACGGAAATGGACACCATAGAATTCTGAATTACAACCTAGGGAGCTGCGAGAGAACAGAAACATTTAGGGTGTTTATCATTTTATAATGTCAATAATTTGTTGACAACTCTTAGTACTCATATGACGAAACACTTGGAACCATCCCAAATGTATCTCCCCAGAATTCAGAGTATTACAAATTACAATATGTGCTTTATACGAAAAAGATAATCACCGCTTGGTAAACTCATGTTGTACATGCACCACACAAGCAAATGAGAAACGGTTATCTTCAAAATATGAGTGTTCTTGTTATTGCCATACTTTGAATGGTCCGAAAATGGTCTGAAATGTAATGCAACATCCAAAAGAATTACCTAAATCGGAATACCGGGAAAAAAATACGTGATGGTTTTCAACTAATAGTATGTTTTCTCATGAATACTGACCCAGCAGCATTTGGCATAATTGTCGAGACTGCTTCTTGATTAGTCCAAAGCACGTCGACCACTCCCGGTCCTCACGAATTCCAGAATGGGAACTCGCACACGCAAACAACAAAGTTACCACTCGTTAGTCTGAAGCCTTGTAGTTGTTGTAGACGTGTATAAAGGTACCGTGGCATACGGAACGTACCGGTACCTACTAACAAACATTTCGTTACAACACGAAGGCAACAAAAACCGACGAGTGCGATTACGTGCAAAAGGATTGAAAGCAAAAGTGAAGGTCCTCTCGCGGAAGGATGCAGCCGTTAGTGATCGTGTAAAACAGACGTGACATAGCATTGGTACTGAAGTAAAGATATGAACATACACTTAAGTTATCGAAGAAAAAGGATCTCCGGTAGATGTCCGGATTTTCGAATTTTACCGTACAATGGGACACATTTTAAATCAAAACAGAAAGAAGTTCACCGTGGTCAAGCTTGCAATTTGAATGCGGAAATGCTTTGACTGTTATTATTACTGTAAAGCAAATAAATATTATAGCACAGGATTACACCTCATTCGTTACCCTCCACAGCCCTTTAGAAGAGCTAACTGCACTTTGTATATCTGTTTTAATCTTCCACAGACACGTCAAATGATACAGCATAATGATGAACACCGTAAACTTAAAAATATAAATTAAGTCTGAAACAGAGTACCAAGAGCATTTGTTGATGAATAACTCCGTAACTAACCATTCTTGAACCGAGTATCAAGTGTGTGACGTGGGATATACTTTGTGCAGAACCGCGGTTGTAAGCGTCCTGATAAAATGTGACATTCATATAAAGGGGAAATTTGTGAATAGTTAGAAGCCCCTCATCGAGCGCCCTTACCTCGTAGATGAGTTTTACCAAAGGAAATCAACCGAAAAGTTGGTTTCACTGTCAACGAAAATGCATGCTTCCACATTGGTTGTACTGTTCCCCCGTATATTTTCCTGGTCTGAAGGAGAAAGACTTTATTCTCTTTTCCAGATCTCTTAAGCTTCTTTCTCGTTGCAGCGGCATTTCAAGTGTTGTTTTGGTTGAGTTTATTGTGAGCAAGCATTTTGATTCATGCGATCGATTTATCAGCCATATCCTGTCCAACGAAGAACAGTACCTGCACTCCCATCTCAATAAATCGGTCTCTCATCCGAGTACCAGTTACCAATTTCGGATTATTTATACACGCACCTCCACACATAAAAACAGCATGATCCCTTATTTAGCTCGCAACTTGATCAACCGAGCAAATATTATTGCTGAATTAAACAATCATCTCTCACATTAAAATTTTACCTAAATTCGTCTGTTTGTCATTTAGAAAATGTATATTTCTTCTTTTTCCAATAAACGTTTTCCCTACTGTAAAATGTCGAAAATGTTAAAAATCCATCCTATAGGGTTCATAAAGCTTTACTTGACTTGACTTGGTTGGCTGCACGTGTGATGATAGACTGTTTGATCAAACCCACAACAGCCATGTGTAAAACGCCTCACTATGGTCCTTTGTTGGTTTCTTGTGACTGGTCGAAATTCCCATTCATCTTTCTCTTATGCAACGGCGAGTTTCATCCTTTGCTGAGTGAGCCCAACTTATTGCTTTTATCTTGTGGAGGCATATTTCCAGCAAACTGATGATTCGCAAAGTCAGTATTTGGAGTCACTGATAGGGTCGGTTTATTACAGAACGTTTACCTGAGGGAAGAGGCCAAACCCCTGATTCCAACCCAAGACGGAGTGGCGTATGAGCCACACCGTCCTGCTTCTGACATTGATCATTGGCTTGATTTGGTATCGAGGCGTATAGCACAATTCGAATGTTTGACTCGATCCACAGTACATAGTAGGCAATAAAACGGACTTGTTTCCTGAATGAATTGCCATCATGCTTTGTCTAGTACACGATTGCGGGTTTGAATCCCCGGGAGCATCCACGTACTCGGCCTAGGTACAATACTGACTCATTTCTCTGTTGTGCAGATTGCTGTTGTGTGATATGTTTCGCGCAGTCTGGAATCAGACGCTTGCCAAGTCAGTCACCAGAATATTAAATGATTTATTGTTTTCTTCAATGTAGTGAAAACGATGTGGAATACAATTGAGCCTTAACCGTATCTTATGTCAATTATTGAAGTGAATCATTTGTGAGAGCCAAAAGTAGCATTTTATTAATTATAGATTCAGAATGCATTGGACGACATGTTTGATCCTTGTCGCATGTTTACTTCGCGAAAATTCACAGTGTCATCAAAGTGATCAATTAAATGTTGTATGTTACTTTTCCCTTCTCCAACATTTGCCAAGATGAATTCAAGTACGTTTGTGCTAGTTGCAGTCAACTTTTGAGTTATTTAATTTTCCAGCCGGTACGTTTATCTTTTAAACAATCTCGTAATCTTCGTTTATCTTCTTCGGTAAATGGAGTTACAAATGTTTTCCCGGCGATAAGCAGTGGTCGTTCCATATCGTCAAATAACGTTGAAGTTTCCCTACTGAAATTGCTCTGTTGATACTGAATTTCGTCCCTTTCTTCGTATCGTGCTGAAAAGCGCTCAACAACACCTGTATTAAACGGATAGGCAAAAATCGAATGAGGAAGTTTAAGCTACTTCAATTATTAGGGAAGTAATATATTAGTTAAGGAAGCACAAGAAGTAAAAAATGATTATTAAAATTATTTTTCATTCAACAAGTCTTGAGATAAATCTGCAAACCTTTTCTATAGTTAGCATAGTTAGCAATAAGAATTAAAACAACCTTACTGTCTAGAAGGCTGATTAATGTTTATGAAAAATAGATGGTGAGCTATTTCTTGAGAGGGGAGAAATTTGTTTCTCTATACAATAGATTACTTCGTGAGGATGAGGAGAAAATTGAAGGGTGGAGAATCAATGTGCGTTAGTGTCGGACTAGTTACGTCACGTCAGGAGTACTCATCTATCAATCTTAGGATTGAATCAAATCCTCCATTATTGTCATTTGACTGGTGTTCAGGATTGGTCCGTATCCAACTCATCGAAAGCCCTAGGTGGCTTGTGCTGATATGAACATGGTGTGATACCCACATTAGTCTCATAAAAAAAGGATTTTATTATTGCCAAAATGAATACATTCCTATCGAATGACCAGTGACCGATTTATTAGTAAAGTCGCGTTCCATCTGTCGTGAGGTCTTGAGTTCCATTCCCAGTTGTACAAGAGTTGTACTGAGAAATTGGCGCTCCTAATCGGACTAACGACAGTCTACACACCTGTGAAGTGCTAACTACCTTTCCACTCCAGACTTCAGATTTCTGTGCATGACGGACTTTTCCGGGTAGTTGGCTTGTTTATAACAAAGATGCATAAACAAAGGGGATGCGAGGTTATCTGGAAACTAGATATGTTTCTTCAGGATGATGAATGTTACTAGGTCCGACTGCTGCAACATGCGGTGAGATTGCAAGGAAAAGGACGAGGATCAATGGGGATTTACGCTGGCTGCCACATCAATTTGTGTGCATAAGAGATGGGTGCAGATATCTCAAACGCATTTACTTCTACACACGAAGAACATTTTCATTCACTTATGAAATGCGGATAATCCATACCGTGTCCCATAGAAGCACTCGAATCACTGAGTTCCACTTAATACACCGGGATTACAACGCCTATAACAATAATAAAAAGCTTAGTAAATGATCGTTTTCGGTTTCAGGTCAAAGACGGTTCTGTAAAAGTGAGCTAAACTGACCAAGTTTTGCACTTACTATATGTGCAACATCTGCGAATGCATCTAACAGATCTTGACATTTTCGTTGGATAATTTTTTAAAAGAAGATTAAAGACTACATTTACCACATACTTATGCACAAGTGAAGTTTTGTTTCATAGATTACGTTCTTGTAGACTTCCAAAACTTTAGCAGATGAGTTAGATAAAAACACGCTAATCTAACATTGCCACAAAATCGAAGAATTTTTCCGATTACTTTGTCGCGTTCATAAAATAAATAAGCGGCATACTCTCTTCCTCATATTTATTTTTAAATTTAATCTCATATATTTTTCAAGCCTAACAGGTATATCGCCTCCAACACATCTTAGAGTGACGTACACGTGGTTTTATTACATAACACTTCTATGGCAACAGCTTTCACTGGAAATCTCTTAGTATAATAAGTGAAAAGAGAAATAGTGGAAAATTAAACTTTGCGAACGTAACTCAGAATGCACTGTCATTTTGGATATATGAAAAAGTTAGTCAGATGTGTTACTAGGGGGCTCAGATTATATTCAGAATGTCGGAAATTCACTTTTAGGATTCGTCTATATTCTAATATACCCCAAATGATGAAGCATTTTCATAGAATTATTTTGAAATTCAGTCTGTGCGTTAAATGGAAATACACTTATATACTCTCCTAATCGACTGTCGTCTGACAGTTAGCGCGACACAACAGGCAACAGAATCGAAACTTAGTTTAATTTTCATCTGTGGTACCCTGAACAACTGTCCACTGTGTATTTTCTAACCATCCAAAATGCGTTGCAAGAATGATTTACAGTGAACCGAGTCGAACAATACAGAATATCGAAAAAATCCCTGTTTCTCTAATGTAACTGACCTTTGTCGTTTGTCTTTAAAGTGCCTCAGGCAACCAAGAAGAAGTGATAATTCATGTTAATATGACTGGACATTCAACAGTCGGACTTAGTATATTTGACAGTATGAGGCAATAATCCGTTTTCGTTCTTCCTAATTAAAAAAGCATAAAAGTATTCCAACACTGTAAGTCCCCCTGCCAGATACTTCATGCATATATTCAAGTGAAGTCAATCAAGTATATGCCTTGCGTACCCCGAAATGTGAATATTCAACAGCCACATGTTCAGCCAACAATAATCAAGCAACATTACACGAGAATTGTGGTAAACAAGGAGAAAATAAGCAGTTTACGATATAAGTGAGTTCAGTTCCGAGGCGATGCGCTTTCGTTAAAAATGAATCCGGCAAGATAAGGCATCACAGAAGACCCATTGGCAGTCGTACGAGAGAATTTACAGTTATAGCGGGACCGGATGGAAGAAGAGGACACACCCTTTATATGATCTTGGTGTAACGGATGTAAAGGGTTGTTTATGATTTTTGTGGATAACGAAAAGCGTGACCTTGTATGTTCTGAAAGAATAGAAGATATGTTCTAAGGATATAGGCCAAAAAAGCACATAATTCATATCTGAAAGACAATCATTGTAAACGCGAACTTCCGGGAAGCTCCATTTTTGGTTCTAATACAACTACATTTGTCCATATACATCAATAATATTTAACGGAGTAAGTAGTATCTGACGTTATTCATAACAATACTGAGTTAATGCGACCGCGGTTAGTTTACGGATACAATTTTATCGACCGAGACTCCTATTTCAGTGGCGATCGTGGAAGGGCTTTAGGTTATGTCTCAAATTAGGAATCAGCTCCGAATGCAAATACAGACTATTTCGGCGTGCAAAAGGTCTTGTGATATTGCTTATTAAAATATAAATGAGAATATTAATTATGAAAAATTTCTCGTCAATATCATTAGTAATTAGTGCACAATACAGCCTCCCGGAGTT
>UZAN01045470.1:11133-32425 GCA_900618425.1 Echinostoma caproni
GCGTCATTTGCTATATATATGACGAAATCCCATTTGAAGTTGAGTCAAATCCTCTATCAGTCACCAGAAACAGTCCGGAATATCCCACTAGTTCAAAGAAAGCAGAAGCAGCAAACTCACAGTTACTTGCGAGTAGTGGTGTGGCATATTTGATATTGATTTCAGTCTTCAGTCTTCTGTATTGCAGATAGTAGGCATGATATCCGTGTAAACTCCGTCACCAATGGGTTGAAGGTTCGATCACATGTGGTCATTCCTCCCTATCTCCGCCGCTTGACAGCAGCTTTGATCTTCTCCTCTACCACATTTGCTTGAAGGAACTTGCTGAACTTTGTTGACATCCGCAAGAGTCGATAGAGTAAGGGAAGATCAACCGACGGACGTTTACGCAACGTGAGTGTCCCTTCCGTGTGTTCCTTTGACCGTAGTGGAAAATGCCGCACCAACTCCGGGCAACTCCGGGCCCCCATCATTCCACAAGATCTTATTCAGGCGGATCAGAGCTCTCCTGAGTGTTGATATGCAGTTTGGAATAGACCCGTAATTTGTAGACCACCTTCATACCTCGTCCTACATAGTCGAACAATGAGTTTAGTTGCAGCACGGTTTATACGCTCCAAATTATCCAGTCCACCACCCTTGCAGGGGTATGTTGCAGCGCTACCAAACTCGAATCTCCGTCTAACTCGGGAAGCGTACAGTAGTCCTAAAGCGTCCATCTTAAGCTTACTGACAAATATCCTTATGGGTCACAGATTGTTCCACGCATTTTCGGTCGGGTCGTCGGTGAAAATCTCACCATAACTCCCAGGTCCCCTTCGCACGATGTTGTGCGCAATGCGGTTCTTTGGAAGCTCTATACCACCTCTAAATCAGCAAGCCCCAGTTGCAAGTAAGCACAATTAGCGGTATATAACGGACGGGACTTGGTATCTGCCCACTGAACCAGGCTGTTCAGATCGTCATGCAGAGTACTCCGATCCCCTGAATCCTAGAGTGTACGCCAGATTTTGTCATCCACATACGTGAGTGATGAACTGTGCAGTTCACCGAAATTCACCTTCACGCAAAATCCTCAGTTCATGCAATCAGCCATGAACCCAGACGGTGGACATGCAATAATAAGGAGCTCAAATAGGAGCAAAACTCGAGTCTAGTGCTTCCGAATGTGTAGTTGAATGGATAAACTACGGATTGTGTGTGAAGTTGAAGTCCCAAATACAGACAGTTCAAACGAAATAAGTAATATAAACGGCAAACTTATGATCCCGTGACACAGACCTGGATCGGTGATGACTGACAAAATCCACCGATTTAGTGCATGATAATTATCTTGGTCAACATTTTTGATCATAATGGTATTTCGTAGCCATTTTGAACCCTGTCTCAACATACTGAATGGCACTTTTTATAGCAAATATTTTTCAAAAGTCTACTCTTTCGTTAACTAAATGCTTTTACAGGTAAGTATCGTGAAACTATTGCATTCCAATGGTTAGGAAAATTATGTATTCCTATCGTTGTCTTATCAACTGCATTTTGTTTATTAATGCGTAGTCAATGTTGCATTAAAACAAAGTTAAGCTAGGGTAAAAGATCCAGCACTCCGAAAACATTGAGGTATTTAAACGAGCTTTCAGCTAAAGGTCAAGGGACCCCATCTATGGCTCGTTGACCTCAGCAGTTGTTTTGTTCATAATGCAACTGTGTAATAAAGTTATATATATCCCTGGCTTTGAAAAAAGTATTACATCAGAGAGGGTTGTAGTGTTCAGTAACTGAGCTGCACAGTCATTTGGGTTTACCTAAATGAATCAAGAGGGAAACTTTCTCAACAACAAGAAGCAGTCAGTACTTTGATCACTCATACATTTAAAACCTAAATCAAATTAAGGTTTAGTTCTCTGAGATGAGCAAGTCTCCGCGTTCTGTGACGTTTCGGTATTGATTTCGGTTCCTGAAATTTAGCTCTGGAAAAATATTTTTCTTGTGAGTTTTATGAAAGCCATCAGGTTTTTTTAAATGAAACGGATATGTTCAGTTCTTCTTGTTATTGTTACCTTATCATCATTATCAATGCTAGTGATTAGAACACAATCGCTAAATATTGATCTGCTGTCAAATGGAGTTGTATATGTTTATTTTTCATTTTTAAGTGAACGCATGTTATCACTTATCGCATCTCTATCAGATAGTGAAAATCCTACATTACGAAACATTAAGACCAAATTTATTTCCACGGATAAACTTATTGGTGGCATTGTTTCACACATTTTACTCACGTTTATCTCAAGCTGTGTTTACATTTGGGCACGGCAGTAACGGCACCAAATTATCACCCCGGGGTTTGTGGTCGAATCCCACCACCACAGCCGGACTTTCCTCATTGTGTGTTCAATGGCAGCCGTTTGATTAACCGGATTAAAGATATGCATCAATTGGAATATACGACAAACACATTAAGGGAAAAGTAGATAATCTCGGGGTACTACAGTACAATGCACCGTACTACTCTTGTTAGATGCAACTGTACTGTGGTAAATGAGAAAAAGCCAACCGGATTGTAAATATCTCACTCCATAGAAAAAGAATACTCCAACCATTATATACCAAATCGAGATTCAAAAAGAGAAACAAGTAATACCAAATTGTAACAGGTACTTCTTGGAAGATTTCGCTCCATTTCAACCGCTTCCTGCTAAAAATTAATACAATATTGATATACGGCTACTTAGTGTTTCGTGTTTTTGTCAAACCTGAATGTAAGTGGAAAAAGGTCACCGGAACAAAGCGAGGGTGACAAATTAGACTGGTTTGTTGGACCACGGTTGCAGTCTCCATTGATTCATGACAATCACTTTTACAATGCTGGCATTCCAGCACAAACCTTAACGTGTCATTTTTAATGCGTCTGCCTCACCGAATCCGTGTTGAGCGCTTCACAAATGATCGATGAGTGACGAGGATGTCGTTTATTGTCCAGAGCTGTGTTTGGAACAAATCGTGACATGTTTATTAAACTGATTACAAACCTGCCTAGTGTGCTTTAATAAACGAAATAAATTACATCACCCCTTCTGTATATCATACAATGCGGAAATTGACAGGACAGTATCCTTTCTTTTCATCGACTTTTCACTGTATCTCATAATGAAAGGTCGATATTGGAGCACAGCCACGAAGTGTCCTCTACGTTTCACCCAGTAAAATGTTTCAAGATATATGAATTGAAATAAGTTCGATCGAAAATCAAGTGGTATTTTAAGGGTATTTCGCTTAGGAACCTATTGCCCAAATATATACAGTCACGAGTACAAGTTATTGCTAAAAGCTCTCCACAAACACTAATAACATGGGCTTAATACCGACGGAAATATCAGAATCCAAAACTTTAATCCAACAAATTATATTTCCTCAGAGACCGTTTTAGAGTCACTCGTTATCAGCTGCGAACCCCTCAATTTTTTTAAAAACGGCTGAAATTTGTTTTTTCCAAAATTTAATCATGTTTAGTCAGTAAATACTATTACTTTGCTCGTTCCCATATCCGGGTTTATAATCAACAATCCAATTATCACTGTACTTATTCACAGTAACATGCCTTCTCTTGCTAAATGTTGTCATATATTAGTATTGCACTACTGAATACTTAAGAAATTTGTATTTTTCAGGCATTCGAAATGTAGCTGTGATCAACTGACGAGGTTAGGATATCATAAGAACCGTGAAAATTACTCATGGCAATTCGGAGACTGCAAAATGGGATAAAAGCAACGTACTAAATGTTACTATATTTGGAGCGCAGACGGACAGTCTTTAAAATGTTGATCTCAATTCAATTCAAGTACAAAAATTCGACAAACAATACGAGGCTATTGGCAGTTGCCACGTGTTCTAGCAAGAAACCGCAGACAAGTGAGATTGAATAACAGCTCAACATAATGGGGAAGGAACCTAAATTTTGCATGCCATTAGGACGATATTTATCCTATAACACCTGCAATCAGCAAGAGAATAATTATTGTTCTAAGAGAACCAACATGAACAGGAATCAGACAAATTTTCCACCAATGGAGTTCATTTTATGGTCTTTATACATCGATATGCACACACTTTATGGGCCAATCACGAAATAGCAACATCTGTCATCTATAGTTAATCACTTTGATATATCGTCATGCTGGCGGATAACCTTTTAGCTCGACCGCAGTGAACAAGGAGGGTGTTCCTTGCGGTTTTGGTAATTCAAAGCACAATAGGTTTGGCATTGGTAAATCGAGCAAACGGTCAAATGCGAGTGGTATAATGCATCCCATCATACTACTTACTGAGTCATAGGATAATCACTGTTATCGGAAAAATCTCAACACCAAACTAATATTTCCTTTTAGCATCAGTCTGCAGCGGTTTTCTCTGAAGACTTCCACACAACGGAGAATCATATTACATCCCGCGCATTTCCGCTGCTCCTTTTAGAGCTGAACAGCGTCGCTGGATTTCCTCATGGTTATGTCATTATATAAATATAAGTTTTTAAACCAAAACCCACAACTATGACAGAAAAATAGTCAAGTTCTCCCATCTTGATAGACTAACATACTTCATCGTTATTTTTCATTGGAACTTCAGATTTCAAACAAATGTCTGGTGAGTAATGAATAGTACTCCAAACAACCGCCTTCCGTTTTCCGAGGCCTTACGAGTAATTTCTAAAATTTCATTCATGAATTTATTGAATTCAAGCAAGGTACTAGCGTCAATTATTAGAAGCCTGTAGGCAAAGAACAATCCAACAGCACTTATCCTAAGAAATGGTTTGTTCCTTGAGTTTGTATACAGTATAATAACCCACAGGATAAGGAAATAGGTAAAGCCAACCTCTTCCATAATAAATTGGATGTTTTCTTGGCTTCAAATTGCGCAAGCATTGTTCACTATTTTTCGGTTTTCTGCATGTACGCTCATGTTTCACCCGGCACTGAGCAATTAATAGGGCGCTAATACGCCATGGGACAGGCTGGTCATGAGCCCACCGCTCGATGCTTGTTAGTTTCAAGCATTAGAAACGACAGGATTTCACCTTAGTCTGAACAAGCCGGACCATTACTTTCATTTCATCGTGGGGTTTTGTAACGCCCAATGCCTCACGCACATGTTGCTCTCCTTGGTTCATATTTCAAGCTAAGTCCGGTGGATAGGCTACCCTTACATCACAGACTTTAGGCCCTTTAAAGTGCCACGAAAGAAACCGACTCCGAGCCATCACCTCACCTTCATTCAAAAGCAACAGAGCAACCGGAATCCAAGCCGCTAGCACAATAAGCATACTTGCAGGCACAAAGGGGCGCCGTCTCCAACTTATCGCATAAAACCAATACAGTCGGCTACTGCACCCGAACCACACCGACATTAATGTCAGCGATGATCAGCCTGCAGATTGCGCATCACAGAAAGTCGGAAGTCTGGAACAAGGAAAAAAAGGGCGGAAATAAATATTTTGACCATATCAAAACGTTGCATGAGCAACTTGGGACTCAACTTGGTTGCTGCACTTCATGACACAGCGAATAAACTAGGATGATAAATTATTTTATTAGACTTTCGAAGAATTGTGCAAGGGCTTGTGAACTAACTATAAGCCTAAACGAATAAACGGAAGTAGAAGGGTCGATGTTTCCATTTTATTACAATGAGATCATCACAGAGGGAGCCGTAAATAAGCAAGCTTCAAAAACGTAATGTATACTATTCCTCTGTCACAAGCAGCAAAGAAAATCGGGTCCGGTGAGTGGTTTCCGTTATTTTGTATACGTCATTTCCATGTAACACACGTTTGAATTATGCTTACATTTGATCTCTGTTTTTTATCTTACATCGCTATAATCTAATTCCGGGCAAAGGCAGGCTTACATTGAACATTCTTGCGGTATGCATTTGAATTGGTGTGGGATCAGCAGCCACCGTGAGAACGTGTCGGCGCTGTCTCGACGGTCCTGGACGCATATTTGTGCGTTCTCACCATTGGTACCCTCGTAACTCCGATTTCGGACAAATGACTGTGAACAAACCGACGTGCATCTCAAGTTTCTCCCTTATTGAAGTCACGTCTGCTTGTCACTACCAACAAAGGCTTGCACTTTTCGCAACTGACTGTGAACTGCAATCGTTGGAATATATCACATGGATTCAGGTTCAGTTTTTGGCCAGACACAACACGATGTGACAGAATTTGTTCATCACCACTGTTTTAAAACCAACACATTTCACAAACAGTACGAGTGGAATAGAAAGAGCATTCATCCCTCCAATCGGTTATTCCATAGTATTTAAAACTGTCGCAGATTATCTTTACCGAGTGTTTGAGGTTTCAAAGGCGAACTTCCAGAATTCCACGCCAAACGATCTTGCAAACAAACATTTAGATAGACTTTAGTTGTTACTCAGCATAATATGCGACAAGGACCATTGGTCAATATTTCAACATCACTGAGTGAAATCTCTGCTTTTGTCAATTTTAGGTTTAAAGCTGTCAATTTTTTGTGTTTTAAACGTTTATTGTATGCATTCGTTTTAGCCCACGGAAAACAGGACTTGTTGGGTAGGTCCATTTGGGGATATTATTTATTGAAAAAACCGAAAGGCTATAAGGTCGTCAGACTCTTTAATGATTTCAGCTTTTTGATATGATTTGAGAATATACTAAGTCACCGTTAGTAATATTATTATTGAATTCGGAAAATGTACTATTACTTTCTTGTGACATTTTTCTGCCCTGCTCAGCAGCATGATTGCGATCAATTCAGGTTAGAAAACAATATTTTCCGAGCCCCAGTTTGCAGAGGATCCACGAATATATAGCGTTAAACGAGACCTGAACATCTCTCTCAAAATAAGGTCTCAATTGCCATTAGTGGTAGCGGACAGTGACATAGCTTGACAGCTGTTTAGTTTCGAGTAACAAACCCAATGCATCAAAAGGGCTCCACTTCATACCACGGTCTTCAAACGCAAGGGTCTTTCGACTTTTGCCACCGCTGGATATTTATTTCCCGAACACTCACAACGCTGTGTTCACAACATATTTCAATAAAGCACTGTACCGTGTATCATGCCGAACACGTGCACAATCTCTCTTTGTGACAGTTCTTTCTCTCTTCCTCTACCAAGTCTCATTCGTATCTTATCCCATTTATTCGGTCCGCATCCTGCTCTTTTATTCAGTTTTTCCCTGACGGATAAATTAATGCATCACCTGGCTTCATGATTTATTTCTTATATCGATCGATTTGAATGAATAGTTGAGTATAGGGAATATACCAAGGACTTAAACTGGAGTGGTTGACGAACGGTTGCAATATATATATATATATATATATATATATATACATATATATATATATAAAGAAATTGGCTACTATTAAGAGAACAGCAAGAATAATACTAATTAAGAACTACAAGTATTTCCTATCGCTCCTTTAAAGTGACCACTTGATAATTGTGGATATATAGAAATAGTTCTGAGGGAGGTGGACTGTTAAATATGACAATTCAGTGAAACGAAATGCTAATGGAGGTATATGTTGCAAATGCGATCGAAACATGCACCGTCTAAGTAGATGTAAGTTAACCGCATTTAGGATTGAAAAATCCAGATTTGTATAGAAGATGCAAAAGCGCTCAGTGTGAGTCAAGGCTTTTTGGATTCTGCTTGTACAAATATAATCGTAATGCGTGGAACAGGTCGTCCCCTGTGATCCCTTTTCTTGGGAGTGCAAACAAATAATCGGGTTCCTTGGTCGTAGAAATATCCAATTCGATCATTTTGCCAGGCGCTGATTTTTCGTGCAACTGCACTTTTAGCACCATCCGGAGGAAGCTGGTAGATAGCAATGATTCATTCGCAGTTGTTGAACGTTTTGAGCAACCACCTGTTGTTTTCGTATTGGATGATCATCACAACTGTCAGGACGCATGCCCGCAGCTGCTCGCCAGATCGTCTGTACTTTGATCAGCTGGTGAATAGTGACTAGTGCGCACGCTATAGAATTAACTTTGAAATCTATTCCAAACCGTCGGGAGCTTTATTCACCCGTCGATACCAAAATCTACGTACATTCTTATTCCAAAGACGAATTTGATAAAAACCACAAACGTATCCCACAACATGCTCTAACTGGAAAAACAGCTGTAATGAGCAATTTGCAAACACTTATTTAACTCAGAAAATATTTCAAAGGAGCGATGAACTAAAAAATTACAATTTATTTACCATATTTTCAGTCAGTCTATGCGAAGTCACGGACATTCGTGTTGGCTCAATAATCTTGATTTGTGAGTAGGTAATATTTAAATTTCCCATTACACACTACTTTTGACGGAAGTTTTATCTATTGATAGACGCATCATCATCGAATACATAAAACCTGCAGTAAAAGCTCACTCGACTGATTGAAAGTTTATGTAAATATATAATTTACATACATAAATAACTTGCTTTCTTTGAATCGATTTTCTTTTGAAGAACTAATCAACGGTAAGTAGTTGGAAAATTGGGTAAACCACAACTTATTTACATGTATCATTCTGTGACATTTTTCTCTTGTGTACAGTGTCTGTTCTCTATGGATCATTCATCTAATGAATCCTAAATGGCACATTTGAATGGAACGCTCAAAGTCTAATTGGCTCTTTTAGATGATTCAAGTTTACCTCAAACACATGGAATGTGTCTATCAATGGTCAAAACAACATGTTCTTTGATGATGTTATGAATTCAATAGCGGAGGCTCAACCATGATTGATGAATGATTACACATTTAAATTTATAAAATTACATTGATTTTATGGAAATCTCAATACGTATAGTCAGTTCAACACTTAAAAGTGACATATTTGAGTTTCGCTTTCGTTAGAGTCCATCAAAGCTGCGAATCTACCGACCCACCCCAGGGCCTGAGCTTCGCTATTTGAACGCTTAAATAGCTCGGAGTTGAAAATCCTATCTGAATCTAACCCATCAGGTTCACGAGACGACAGGTACCTCAATCTACGAGGGAATCTAATGACGCATAGCAATTGCGAACTTTGGTCAATTGCATCGTGATAATTTATGTACCCATTTGAAATGATAATTCTATGTGAAGCTCAAGTCGTATGATACTACGGGTAACTTTGGTGATCCAGGCCTACGAGTTGACGTCTACCCTGGAGCGGCGCGTTATAGTTTTGGATACCTGTTATCAATCAAATTTCGGGCGGTGGTGGCCCGGTGGTGACGTCACCAGAGTTACCACCTCGGGGGACGTGTGTTCAAACCCGACCACCTTCGCCTGAATTTTCGCAAGGTAGCCCTATGATTGGCCGCTTCCCCCTTCCTGAAAATTGTATTATTGTGTATTCAATAAAAGGAAGTAAAAATTAAAAAAGGTGACGTCAATGACGCGCGTACGTGTCACTGCTTCTGACCGCACACAATCTGACTATGCAGATTGCGCCAGCCAATCCGAGATAGTGCAGTTCAGACAGAAGCAGAATGACGCAAGCAATACAGAAATACGATTGATGGAAGCCTGGATAACGAATGATCTTCTTTTGTAAATGTTGTTTAATCGCCCTCATTTCTCCCAATAAACGAACTACGACCAACCATTGTTGTGACTTTTTCCTTGCATCTCCGTTGCGTGGGACATTGCGTGCTAGTGCCAGTGCCGTCCAGTGCTTACGTGATCCGTTCCGTGATTGCTTGTCCTTGATTCGTATTTCGCGATTCGTATTGCGTGGTTTTTATTCCGAGTCCAGTGCACATTACTACTACTAAGGACCGAAGTTGAGGATGCATGCCCCCCCAAAGGAATTTGTGCAATTTTAAATCAGCTACTACTAAGTAGTATATAATAAAAACGCACAAATCCAAAGTTCAACAGTGGTATGAAATGTATGATAATATCAGTAAAAGGCATTAGTGATGTAAAATATATAAACTAATAGGACTAACAAAAGCTGGTGAAAAATTACAAATTAGCAGGGATAACTGTATTTAATTTGTGCCTGAAAGTTAAAATGTCATCGGAAATGTCCTGCGGATAATCATCAGATGCCAAATACTCAATAGTCTCCAGAAAATTGTGCAGGTTGGAGCGGCCCGTTACCGCGCCAAAGTCGACAAATGAAACAAAGACGACCTAAAGAAATTTTTTTATAAATTGCCAGGAAAGATTAGTAGGGATTTACTATAACAGAGAAAACAACAACATCGCAGGACTTGATTTGTAAAGGGGGGACGGAACGCATGCATCCCTAACATCCGTCTTACTAAGAACATTCCAGTAACGTATGCCACATAATAACTGATTAGTTAGTTTGATTTGAAAATGAAAATATCCGTGCCAACCTTGTCACTCAGTCAAATGTACAATTCACACTATTACAAGTTTATTCGTACACTTAACTGTCTGGACTTATCCCACACACCAAACACTGTGCTGAATCGTGGTTCCGGCATTTTGTGTTCACCAACTATTTTCAACATCAGTTTGGTTTTATTGGCGATAAGATTTTTAAAATGCACGTTTCTTTGTCCGTAAATTCATAATGAAGTGTTAATAACTAAGATACCTGGTTAATTTGCATAGCAGTCAAGGCCTTACAATCAATGACCAATATTCAAGCCCGATTGAAAATGATCTTTCACGGGTAGCTGATGAAACGCTTTGTGTTTCCGCATACAACGACATCGAGTGTGGTAGCAATCACATGTTAACTTACCTGAGTATTTCCAGACAATCTTTCATAATTTGTAAATACACATCAGTTTTATGTCCTGCTACTGTTTCCACGCTGCGTATTTCCTAAAGTCAGTGTATTTTTTTCTCATTTAACAATCCTGCACTCAGTGTTGTTTCCAATTTTATCACACGGTGAGTTCACTAAAACAATACAACGGTGTGGCTGAATAAGGTGCTATCGCATGAAAATTAGTAGGGTTCGCTTTTTAGCTATCCGTCCATCTGAGGTCATTGCACGACTGTATTCAAATCTAATTATTTGTACTAGCTGCTCAAATAGATCAATTTACCCTACTGAGGTCAAGAGAAACTTCTAACGCTTTCTGGATGTTTTATTGTTGACTTCATAGTTCTTTGTACCCCGAATAGCAGGCTACATGCCTTACCATAATGTGAAAATTGACTATAGGTGATTATCAGGAAAGTTTGAAGGACTAAACTCCCTTTACCCATTTGGTCAATAGAAAAAGAAGACAAACATCCCAAGATGTCAATATTTCCTTTTGTAGAAAAAAATAGTTACGGCAGTCATAAACTGGAAATTATCAACACTGGTTATATGCATGTTCTGGGAGTAGGTAGAAAACAATAAGGTCTGAGATATTTATTTCTCCATGAACCATGTCTGTACAGAACTTGTTAACCTGTTAATATAGGATAAATTCAAACGAACTTGTTCACCTGAAGCAAGCGTGCGGATAATTTTATACTTGGTGATAAAGAATGGCGTGTAAGATCATTAGATAAAAAAAGAAGACAGAAGTGTACAGTTGTGCCGCCAGAAAACCAGAAAAGTAGTAAGCAGTCACTGAATAACTAACCATTCAACGTTGGGGATTCATCTAGTCGTGATTATTGAATGTATTGCAGTCATTTGTCATTTGTGGAACCGAATAAACGCTGCTTCACTAACTGGCACAAATGTAGAATTGAGAATACATGATAGGGTTTGAAAGACCAAGTCAGGTCAGTTGTGTTATTCGCAAACCCCTTTTTCGTAAACGCAACACTCAGCTTGTGACAAGAAGGTTTTTGATACAATCAATCCATTTACCGTGGAATTAACGTTAAAATTCAATATTTCGTAACCTTTGTAGGCTTGTACACGTTCATTCACCAGAACTGAACAACCCCATGCGTTATACACTAGGCGGATTGTTTTAAGTCGCAGATTCCAAAGATTAAACGGAATATCACGAAAGTCTTTAAGCTTATACATTGCAAGTATCATTCACATAATCAAATATCCTAATCCAGTCTTTTCAAGCTCAACAGAATTTCATTATGTAAATCGTCCTTGTTATAATCAAATGTTCTTTTCCCGTCTGTTTCATTCGTTTCTGATGAAATTTCAGTGGTAGATAGCAGACAGAATGGTGAGATAACCCATTGCCATTTCTGATAGCTCCAGATAAACCGTTTCTGTAAAAATACTCGATGAAAGTGTAGGATAAACCAACAGAAATATCAGAGTAGAATAGCACACAAACATTGGAGAGATATANAGAGATATACACATTATGCACCCACTTGAAACTACTGGTGATAATCAAGCTACTTTACACATAGATCTCGCAAAAGGAGAGAAACAAATGCTTCGTCCAATAGTAAATGATAGTGACCGGGTAGGATTAGTTTGATGTGCAGCTGCTGACTAGTCCAACACAGGAAGAAAGAGCTCTCCAATGCACTTTGTCGGTCACCCCAAACATTTCCATTGCATTTCAATGCATTTAACTGGAGAGGAATCAACGATCTCTCACACCCAAGACCTTCGAGAGTATCTGGTCCCTCTGAACAGTCCAATGTGGTAATCTAAGCTTCATACTCTCCAAGTATAAATGAGATTAATTGATGCATTCTCAAGAATCTGAACCCTTACAAAATCTGTGACTAATCACTAATTGTCATTTCTATGGTAAGAAATGAAACCTTTCAAGTTGTACAGAAATATCTGGCAGATGTACGCCGATGTTGTTCCAGAATTTTCACTGATATTAGTATTGTGATTCATATATGCTTCTTGGATCGAGCACATCCGGCTAGTTGTCCTGGCATTGTGACGTACTACTCGCACTTGTGAGTAGTTTGCACGCACCCAGAAGCGGTTTCTGGATTCCCACGGAATTCATCGTTGGATTGAAGGATTTAATTTGTAGCTACAGGGAATGCGTATCTACAGTCGTATCGCTCAGTTAACTATCGTGTGTGCTTATGGGAATTCTGAGGACTTGTTCCAGTTGAGACACTTTGCTGTATGTATGCCAATTTACCGCCAAGCTTAACTTTATCTGTAATAAATGACTTCCCTCGACCCGGCACCGTCTTGTGAATATGTAAGATTACGAGTAACCGTTATGTTTATGTGCATACAATGTACCAGTGGTTGTTGAAGGAAATGCATGGCAGTAACTGAAATTCTGATTCATTACTAGGCTTCAACAGTTAATCAAGCCAATCTATAGAGTATCACTGTTGATCTTCGAATGGCGTAAAACATTAGTTATTTTTTAAAATAATAACTTATACAACGATGGTACTTGAGCAGATGTACTTGATGCGTATCGTGTTACGAAGTTAAATGTAGGTTTTCTACTGTAGACTCGTGAAATGTACTACACTGCAAAATCCGTCGTCAAGTCACCGTGGCCCAGGAGGAGACAGATTGCACAGGTTATGCCCTCGTTATTTGAACCCTACCGTGTTGATGACTTTTTATCCTTAACCCTATCTGAATTTCTTGATTCGTTGAATACAATTTCAGTCGATTTTGTGCTTATTTTTCAACGCACCGCTTATGCAGTCTGAGTTAGATGGCAACATGGATCGGTTGCAGTAGCTTTCCACATTATTATTCGAAAAATGACACAACTGCACCCTATAGTACCACTCATTTTAGTTTTTCTTGCGTTTCTGATCAATGATCTAAAACTTTACGTCTCATTCCTTTCCCAAACGTTATTTGTGTCCGGTTGAATTCAAGATATATATCGAGAGCACTTCCTGAGGAACAGGACGTACATTCCGTTGAGCGTAAACTTCCCGTTTTCAGTGGTGGCGTTCACGGAAATGTGTTCGTTTTATCAGCATTCTTTTAAATACACCGCCTGAAAGTTTAACACACAATTCATCTTTATTTAAGTTTTTCCACCGACGGAGGGATTCTCTGCTGGAGCAACCTCCATGACACCGTAAAACGCGTAAGTTCATAGAATGCAACATGATCAGAATTTCATATGAAGAGAGCACAACAAAGCCAGGTTTCACGATTTATGCCAAGGTGGATTTCGCCGCATCTCAACTGGTACAATACAGCATAAAAATATAGTTTATATCGTTGAACAGTACATCAGGCTACACAAAAATACAACAGGGATGAATCATCACACTTTGACCAATGCCAGCGCAGCTCTTGTGTGACTGACATTTCGGTTTGCACACACCCAGGCCAGGTTTCCATTTCCTGATTGCAACCGACTCCGCAAACTTAAGCAGCCGGGGGTTGGTGTTAGCATAAATCATCTAGAATCGGCTTACGGATCCGGACCATGCTTGAATCGTCATCAACATGCACATCAGAAGTCAGTTTCGGTTTGCAAGGGAAAGCTTATCGAGAAATAGACGGTGTGGCGATGGCAAGCCCCCTTGGGGTCTATCCTAGCTGACGTATTCGTCAGTCAAACTGCCACTGTCTTGGCCGTGGTGAAATTGTGATGATTCGTATTCTTGTATAACCTAATGTACTGTTCAACGATATAAACTGTAGTTTTCAGCCGTGTTGTAACAGTTGAGATGCGGCAAAATCCGCCGTGGCATAAATCCTGCAACCTAGCTTTTTGTGCTCTCTCTTCAACTTTATCTTGGGAAATACATGTTTTAATGGTTCGTTATTAAAAAAACACTACTTAGAAATGCCGAAAAACTGAAATATGCTGAGAAGATATGCCTTTGTTACGTTGTTCAATTTGATGTCTGATCTGTGAATAATGTTAGAAAAAAGTTGTTTGATAATTCGAATTGGAATTAAGGGCTTATATTTGAATGATAATGCGATGAGATCAACGCATTCCGTGTTTTGCGTCAACTTAAGTATGCAGCGACCATACTGCACATCCACAAAGGATATCGCACAATACTTTTGAATAAAAAAACAGGAGATGTAGTTTTCGGAGTCAAAGATATGTGGCTACAGTATATCATATAAGGTCGAGAAGTAACAAAATTGTTCTGGTTCAAGAAAGGAAGAATTTTACCTCCATTCAGTGCGTTAAAGTTCAAAGTTACAACATTAACTAGAATGGATCAGATGATTTTAAGTCGAAAACGAAACTGAGTGGCAAAGCTTATGAAATACTTATCAGGAGAGTGAATATCAAACGGAATACCTAGCCTCCCAATGTTTCTACTCCATCTAGAGGAGGTATTCATATAGGCAAAGAATAGTTGTACTCATACGGGCTGCGCATCGTTATTGCAAAATTAAAGAAAGATATGTATCACTGCTTTCGGAGAGAACAATGCAATCAATAAATTCTCTTTCAAACATTACGCCCAATTTCAATCACAAACAGTTTTAGGTATTGATATATTTCAAGGATAACTTCGTCGGTCCCATACCTTGACACATCTGGCACTCTGGAACATCTGGATACTCTTAGCCTGTTAATACTTTAAGGGGAGGGAAAAACAGGTGAACTTATTGAGCGTTCCTTTTTCTCTCTGAGGTGCAAACGAAGAGGAGTTGTGAAAGCCCCGGACTTAGACTAGAAATCAACTGAACAAACTACGGCATTTTGCGCATTTGTTCAATTATGGTAATAACTAAACGCAACACAATACTTATTTAATCAACAAATTTATGGAAGGGCAATTATTTTGTGATGCTTATATAATATATGTATGTTATACATTCATGATTATGCTGGTTGTACTGTAGCGAACAAAGCATTCAAAGGGTTATAAGGTGTACCCATCTATTTCCAGGTATTTCAGTTCATCATATGATTAAAATATGCACATCATTTTTAAACCTCGACGCTTATCAGTTCCGTTCTGTCATTGATATTTTCAGAATACATTGCTGCTTCTCTCTCTCGAGAAAGAGAGAAAAGTGGAGTTCCTATCATGTTCTCGTAACACTTTGAAAGAAACCCTAACAATGATCTGCTTGAGAATGATTTTTTTCATTGTTTTATTTCACCATTAGCAAAATGAATAGACACTGTGTCGATATTTAGTTTTACTCCATAAAAATAACTAAAATTCACAAACAACAGAGGTTTACAATGGATGCTCGTTTGCGGTTATAGTTGCAGAAAGAACGCGGACACTAGAAAAACCGTAATAATCTTGTTCCATTGAACGGTCACGCATTAAGACTTGGTCACGTGTTGATCGATTGCTACCCTGTGAACGATATTTTGTATCATCTATTGCTTGAAATATATCCTGCCAATTCGACCGTTATCGGCTGATGCAAGCATTAAACATTACCCTGTTGTGCTCCATAATGATTGATATTGGAAATAAGAAAGCAACATCGCCTGTTGTTTAAAATCACTGTATACAACGAAGATGGATGCAAGAAAAGAGAGGAAGAAGGCTATCTCTTTGAAATAGCTGTACGTTCTATTTGAGAAACAGGAAAAATGCGCAATTTGGTACTATCGTAGATTCACTAATCTGGCCCAGATTCAGTGTGAATGGATGCGGTTACAGAGTCTAAAAACCGATTATTATAAGCCACCATAAAGATATGTTAGAAGTGAAAACACAATAGTAATTGTGTACAAAGGTATATCAACAATTGCAATGGTACACAGATTTTGCATCGTGAAATATGTCTTTCCCTAGCTGTTGGTGAGCAACATGTTTCACGAGATATTCCGTGGCCAGTAAAGCAGATCATGCTTGACTTATTATTGCGGCCAAGTCTAGCACATCATTTGTATTATAGGCTTCGGTTTTGAAGCAATTGTACCAAGACTACAGTAGAACGTGCAGGTGAGCAAATACCTCACGTCGTGTTAGAACATGATAGTAAAATGCTTCTGTAAGCTATGCACCCACATTGTTTATTTATATTTAAGCCATGACTTAGGTGCTGCAACATCAAACTTGTTTGCCTGGACCACTAAAGTCTGTCGCCCAGATGCACCTCGAAAGCTGCACTTTCTCAGCAACGCGTTCATTCATTAAGGTTTCAACTTGGCTTTTTGTAGAAGAAAGCAACTGTGGGTTTATTCAGGAGTTTCCCCTTATAGATTTACCTCGGTGATGGGCAAAACTAATTAAACTGTTTTAAAGTTTTTTTACTTTGACAGAAAACGTGTGGCGGTCTGATCAACAGTCCGAACAGAAAAAGTGGACTGTTATACCAATCTCACCCTGATAAGTAAAACTGCTTCATCGGTCGAAGGCCTCCGTTTTCAGTTAACTCTTACATGCCGTATTTATATCAACATGGACACAGTTTCTTTCCTTGTCTACGAAAATCCCAAAGTTGCTGGCATATCTACCTGGTTTGGGAGACATAGATGGGATTAAAATGAAAACACGGAGAAAGTCTTTCAGATATATCCCTCTAGACATTTACCTGCATAGTTCGATTGGTTACTAGATCAACAGAGGGCCTAATGAGGTCTTGAATGAGTGCGTGTGTGTGTGTAAAATGTCTAGTGAGCAATAAGCTATGAGGCCACGAAAAATGGTTATGAAAAGACGGGGTAAAAGTGTATGAGTTTGATAAGATATGAAAGATGTAGTGAAGAGTGAATAAAGCTGGTGTAAAAATGTTAGAAAAAGATGATAAATGTAGAGGACGAAAAGAATAGTCACGATGTCACAAAAATATAGGACAATCACTCTTATAGCCATGGAACAAGGAACATTGAACCAGATTAGTTTGATTGAACCACTTCCGCTCCATGATAATTAGCAATACGGATTGTCAGGATTTTCCAACGTAATTCTTTGGTTTGTTTTCAATTGCTCCGAAGAAAAATGCCCGTGCTGTTTCCCGATCCATTCTGTGTACAGTAGAAAAAATGTTACAGCATTGAGCTGTTCACGCTTCGCACTATTCCTTTGTATGAGCTACGGGACAATACTCATGTATGAGCTTGGAGAAGCGTCTCATGTGATCAGCACAAAAGCATGTAAACCCATAATGAACAAAGGGTTGGTATTGCTGAGGCAATTTATCCTTCATTAATTCAACGGTAATGCGGTGGTCTTCTGTAAACACTGATTTATCGTCCCAACTTTGAATGGACAAGTTAGAAACATGGATTTGCACAATGTATCCATGGTTATTATGTTGCACGTGCTACATGTGCGCATACTGCAGTCAAAGTGATTTTTATATAGCCAGTGAGATACCTACCGTGAGGTGAAGACATGATCTCTAATCACGACAGACAACACGACACACCCACATAAAGAACGGAAGAAGGTAGGGGTTACTCACCAAGGCAAAGCTAATGCAACTAACCATTCTCGTTGTTTAACTGGATGGGGTTTTAGAGTATAAATTGCTGGGGCCTCGGAAAAATTCAGTAACATTGGGTTTTTGTTGTGTTATAAATGACGTGAAATGCGTAGGTTTCAGTGGTAGAAAACTTCTTTTTTAATAACTGTTGTGTTTTTCGAAGATCTAAGTCTTTTCTGCTCATTCTTTACCGAGACACTTTTAAACTTATCGTACATCGCTTTCTTGAGCCACACCACAACGTAGTCAAGACAATGATCGGATGAACTGCGTTATAGACGGCAGAGTGCAACCGCTTACTGTTAAATTCATTCACACCATCTTCTTTGTATGGTAACTTCAAACGGCTTTCATCTTGGGAACAAGTTGTTTTATCCATTTTTGGTGGTGCTTTTTGATGCTCGACAATGAGTGCAGGAGGATATACTTCTGTTTGCAGTACTTCTTCTAGAGGGCCGGTTTTATCGTTTAAAGAATCCTCTGTAGATAGTTAACGCACTCGATGAAATAGTGTGCCAACGGGATAGATTTTGTATCTCATTGGGAAGAGGCTCGTGAAATGCAGATATTGACCAGGCCACGAATTCTTTCCGAAGAAAGATCTTTTGATTAATTCATCTGATCGACAACAAATGTTGGGTAGTGTAGGTGTCTCACGCCCTCCAGGCTGGGTTCGCAAAGACTTCACAGCTGATTAGTTGACCACATTGAATTATGTGATAGCGAACCGACATCAACGGCGTTCTTGTTGTCATTTCTTATCAAGCCAAATTGCTTAGAAATATATGTAATTACATTTGGATGGTATACTCTGAGTTGCCCGTAGAGATTCTTTTTATTCCCCTCTCTCAAAATATACTCAACCCCGTTCACCTCATATTATCATTAATTTTGAACGCAATGGGAGTTTGCAACAATCAAGGAAATTGGTTTCACTGTATTTCACTATAGAATGGTGATAAAGCTGATTAGGGATCACTAGACTATAAATCCTCCTCACCTTTTAAGCTTGGCAGTTAGTTGAATACCGCTTGTATTTCACTGGGATTTGTTGTCAACTGAACGTTTAGCCCCCCCCCACACATTCAACGCCAGTTTAGGCCTTGTAATTATGTATTAGCTAATTGAGGCGTATGTGGAAAAGACCTGCAGTGATCTACAGTAAAGGAATTTCTTCACCTTGCCGCTCTCTTCTTGTGTATCAACGGAAATGTTTAACGATATATGGGAGCATTGAACTTGAACGTTCCAGTCACACCGACTGCAGTAACAAGAAATAAAATTCGTAAAGATCTTTGGTGTTTACAGTAAAAGTTCCAATGAAAAACACCAAATTTCAAATGAAGTTTATCCCCTGCATTTTATCTGACCACATTCTATTGTTAAACTTCGCATGGTGTTTAGTTCACAAGAGCGATTTTATGTCATCACGAAATAACTAAAACTGGTATCAGTTACTCTATAGTAATAATTACGGTGAGGGGCTTCGGCCATAGAATATACAAACACACGGCGTCTTGAGAAATGCATCCAGATCCATACGCGTTAAGGGTTATCCTTCGTATTTGAAACATAAGGAGGCAAAATGGATTCGGTGATAAACAGAGCGATTTCATCAAAACTACATCAGATCTACGGCAAAGGTGCTGTTCAGCCTCAGAGTAAACTGTCAAAATCTCTTAGTTAGCAGTTCATTCGGCAAACTTATTCAGTCAACATGTCTTTTCTCGTTTCAAGCTTAAATCTTTACAAAATCAGTAAATGGATCGGTCAACTTGTATTTCTTTCCTGATGTTGCATACACGGACAGACACATTGTATTCTCTGGTCTTACTTTTCCAAACAGATGGTATTTCAGTTAGGAACACCAACGCCAAACGTCAGGGAGGGGTAAAAGTAATTAATGGTCGATCTTAAAGATGTAACCAACTAATTCCCTGATTGTTTGTGGAAACTTGCAAATCAGGGTAAAGGGCTAATTTTGATAAACGTTTATACATGTGGAAATTCGAAGTGGTGGTATGGCTGGGAAAGATGACGTATTCATTCAGTTGCGATAGATTGCTAGGATTTTCATGAGTCCTTTTCGTAACGTGAGTCTCTTAGGCTTAGATGATCTCAAAGCTTCACAAGAAAGTCATAAAAAAGCTCAATAAACGTAATTAATATTCAGTAAACTTTGGAGGTAAGGCCTAAGCATTGTTTTGAGCAACGAAAGAAAGGTACGCGTGAGCAATAAACCAAGGAAAAGGAAATAAAGCTTTTAGGGAAAATAAACGTAAGTGAATGCAAAATGAGAGAACATTTCATTTGCATCATTTAAAATGATATCCGGCGCAAATAAGGAACGTATTCATTGATGTGGGTTTGCAAATGAAACGTGTTAGTCAGACTTACGTCCAAGTATAATACACAGCTTAATCGAGGATAACTGACTAGTTGTGTATTACTGACTGTAAGAGTAAAATCAAATCGTTGTTGAAAACTAAGAAGAAATATCATGAACGTTGTGATGGAAGGCTTATTATGAAATTAAGTCCTGTGAACGATAAGTCGAGAAAGCGAAATTCACTGTAGTCAGAGTTCGTTTGAGGAAAATTGCTGAAAATCTGAAGTTACATAAGCCGACGAAGTACCGAAAAAATCCATTATGAATATGTTCAATGTTCAATGTTCTTCAATTAGAGGCAGAGGGTAATTTCCCGTACGAGCCTCATCACCACAGACTCGAAGATCTCGTTCATGATAGATCTGCTTACCACATTGTTCGCAGGACTTCCTCTTGAACATCTTATCATTGACCTCGTCCACCACGTCAGCTGGAAGGGAGTTCCATGAATTACCCTTCGCGATAGCCGGAACCGAAGAGGTAATCCTACGGACGAAAGCTTCAACAGCGTTACTCTTCGCGATAGCCGGAATCGAAAAGGTAATCCTACGGACGAAAGCTTCAATAGCGTAAGTCCATGTCCACGAGTCCTGGTCTGCTCGCGCAGAGGGAAATACTCCATCAACTCTG
>UZAN01045471.1:10376-24065 GCA_900618425.1 Echinostoma caproni
GTCCGTCACGGAGCTCGACAAGATGCACGACTGAGGTCTGTCTCATTTCAGCACAGAAAGAGCGTGGGAAGAGAGGTGGTCGATCCGGGGTTAGAAAAAATGTGTGATCAACGGACCAATGAGGTGCGCTGAACGGAACCGGATCCAACCACAGCATTTCTTTCTCGAATCTAAGTGATGGTTTCTCAATTCCAAATGACGGTTTCGCAAATGAAAATTATAGTTTCTCAAAGATATCTTAAAATGGTATGTGAACGAAGAACCAAAAACGAGTGTTCGTTTACACATCGATTTCGTTACAATCTATATTTTTGATGCACCTATGACCAAAGCACGCCTAGATAAAAGACACAAACATGCAGTTCTGTCAACGACAAGCGTTTCATTACAACTAAGATAACGAATAAAAGGAAAATGAAAGGGATAGTCAATAAATCAACGAGGAGATAGTCATAGACCAATTTGGTAAAAGTGACGGATGAGATGTTCGAGTAAAACGGAATGTGTTCGTGTGTGCTTTACAATCAAATTCGCCACGGAGAAAATTCGCTATTTGTACATGATATAAATAAAATGGATCGTTCTCTGTGCAATAGCAGTATTCGATTTAATGGCACAGTATGCACGAATGCGATAGATGACATTCACATATCGAATCAACATCAATCGGGAGCAGACGTATTGGGTTTGGGAGACGGTTCACGTGATTAGACCAATGCGATGGTAAGTGGTCACGGAAGGATATGAATGGAACCAACGCAATCATAGTTGATACTCTTTATGGAATAAGATAACCTTCATAGTTGTGGTTCGGTTTAAACAAGCTGCCATAAATTGCGGCTGGCATACGCTCACGATGATGCATGACAGACTATCAGTCCGTGATAAGAGAGTTACCGAAAGACATGTTTAGTAATGACAGTAATCAGCTACTCTCATATCGGTTCCCAACTCCAACAGGATAGTGGGCGATACTAAATACAAATTACGTGCATATAACAATATCCCAATTTTCACACGAGCATCGATTGAAAGCAGTAGTCTCTTAATTATGATTCCAATGAGCCAAATCAATAATTATACGCGCAAATTATATTGATTTGATATGGGAACCTGAATCGGATTAGCATCCGTTGGAGAAACTACAGTTCACTTAACGCAATCGACACGGTCTAAATCCTTTGGCTCAGATTACCATACCAATTTTTGATTTCATCTTTGCACAATCTAATGATGCGAATTGGGAACTGTGAGCAAGCAGTTCCGAAAAATATCAGAAATTAGACTGAATGGTTGAGACCCAAGTGGATACGGAGAATTGGGGAGGATATTCTACCCAAGCGGTTGTTGATAGCTTCTTACCATCCTGTCCCCTTACACTCTTGCACTCTCGTCTCCAGATTCATCCAAATGTCAGGCCAATTATAGTTGTTTCAATAATACGTGGCCTAATTCAGGTACTATCCATTCAACTCTACCTCACCCCTCAACTAACCCATTAGTGCACGTGGCCTTGAGGACTCTGGCTGGTGATCGATAACATCAGGAATAGTAGTAGTAGTAGTATACTCAGTCGGTTGCAAATAAATAAGGTAGAGTAAAGAGACGAAAATGGAACTAATTTATTTGGGGAACGTCATCGTTTATCTGATCGTTATTGTCCGGTTTATGTTAAGTGGAGAAAAAACACGCGGGATTAGCTTTCATTTACCATGGTGACGAAGAATACGAAAACATTTATTAGCTCACGCCCATTTAAGCGACTGCTTACAACACAAGTGTAGGTCTATAAAGTGGATACTTATTATACTCCCGGTCACTGCGCTTATGAAAATTATGGCAGGAGGTGGACTTAGAGGAAGTAGTGGGTAAGTTGAACTGTATTTGTTAAAGTTGTTTAGGAATTAAAATCAAATCCCCTTCCAGAATATGGTAATCATTTATCGAACCTGAAATAAACCAAATTTTCCCCCAAATTCCTTTATCGCAGTCGTTAAAATTCGAGATACGTCGCCTAATAGGTGACAAAACGTGTTATATAAGGTTACACCGGAATCATTTTGCATAAATACCACGATAAAACTGAGAATTTCGACAGTTTAGAATACCGCAATAGATAAAAGTGCTAAATGAACTTCGTATTTATGTTATTAGAAAAGTTTTAAATAAAAGCATTTAGAATTTTTGTAGATTTTGCACAAATGAAGCTTGGTGCATAGTTCTACTATCAGTATCTGAAAATAGAACAATCAATTGCAATTTTCGTTTTATCTCAGTCAAATTTAGTTATCATCACAAGATTCAAATTTTTCCAAAATTGAAATAACTGATGGATCTTAATCTCGATTCACTTTCATTGAACCATAAAGCAATTGCGAACTCTTCGCACGCCTTATCTATTGCACATGAGATCTCCAGACAATACGCTGCAACACATCTTCTTATGCGAAACCTCCAGGGCACAGTTAGACACATTGTCAAATATTTTATCGCGTAGGATGCAGTTCTTCCCACTTTGTGAGCATTATTGCACAAACGTCTCCAACTCTTTTCACCCTATTGGTGATGCTGGTGCTACTGGTTTCCCCTATCCTCCAACAGGCACATTCATACACCTGTTAGTGTGATTGTTCAAGATGAAACGGGAGGCCTGAACGAGTTGCAGAACTCTGTGAGGCAAAATGGGGACATTTATGCCAATATTGCGAAAACGGACCAACCAAGTGAGTGTAGTGTTTGTTTTTGTCTGTTCACGAAGCCATTCTAGTTAGCATTAGTCACTCACGGAGTCCGTCACTGTACGATGCTGATTCCAGTTTGTCCGTCAGCCAATATGCTGTGGAGGCGCTAAAAAACTTGGCCAAAATGAGTGAACCACCGAAGAAAAAATCGTTTAGTTGTTTCAAGTCCGGCACGTGTATGAAAAATCGTGTCACCCCTTCGGAACAAGCGGCACTGAAAACCACGACGAAACAAATTGACCACGAGAACCCAGACAGTGCTTTTGCTGTGAGTCCAATTGGGGCCGATTTGAAAGCTACTGGTTCTTGTATAGACCGTAATTTCATTATTTTATTTTTGTCATTCGATTCCACAAATATAAGACGCCGTGAATAGTTTCTTGTTCTCAGTGTGGGCTGCACGCATCAGTATTTCGTTTAGTAATCACAATACCTACTCATCCAATTAGCCCGAAGTGTTCATATGCAAATAAAACCGATTTTGAGATCCTTGTGATAAGCCTGTTGTCATTTTTTACCTATTCTACAAAAGCCCCTTTTTCTCGAATTTTCTGACAGAATTCATTGTTAATTATTGTTGGCATTGTAATCGGGGTTGATGCAATGCAATGCAAAGGAGCAACTTATAGCCTCTGATGATAAAAAATTCTCCATCGCCCTCGCTAAAACCTAAACTAGAACGGTTTTGGCGGTTTTTCGAAAATGTCATCAAATGACCATTTACATATATATATGAGTAGAGCATTGAACATAGTTTGATCCTGTTTACGGTGGATTTTATTACCCTGTGAACAAAGCGATGCTACATCGGTCAATATGTTGAATGAGCTTAGGCTGGGCGGTTCTTAACCGTAAGAATGGAAAAATTAGAACTGAAATCTAGATGTGGCGAGGCTGCTAAAAGATTTCAAGAATTGTATGCATTACGTTCGCAAATGTAGTTTTTGTTAGTGTAGGGGAATAAACGAGTAAATCAACTGATCAGCACTGAAGCTGTTTGTGGTAACTGGGTATTTTAATAAAATAAGCGGAAAAGGATTTAAGAAGCAATTAGACGAAAATAGCTTTTAATCGTGCTATTTGATAATATATACAATGCGATTTTCTAAAGCAGACAAAATTACTGGAAGTTGTTTTGGAACAATAAAGTGATGGAGATCTCTCTGCACAACTCCTTACTCCTGCATGCAGGCACTTCAGTTCCCATGGTCACCTTCAACCCATATCCCGAGTAAACCAGAAGACCGGTTGAATCAGCAATTGATTCTATGATCGTATCAGTCTGGAAACTAAATTAGCCCAAATACTCTATGATGTTGCTTAATTTTGACATCGATTAACGTTTTATATTATGATGTACTGGTACTATAACCAATTAAATTGGACATTTTTACTTTCTGTATTCACCTCCGAATTTCGCAATTTTCAAAAAACGAGGAACATAAGATAGCAAAAGTTTAAAAACAGTCAAGAATGATTTGGATTCAGCATTATAGAAACCAAACAACCTGTGGTGAAAAGTCATCTTAAATTGTCGGTACAATAAGTAATTTCAAATAGCACACCTAAGACTGAACATAGTTTAGTTGTATGAATGTATAGTTTTATTGTTTTACTCAAAGCAATATTTGTACTTAGACCCCTTTGACTATCTCGCTCAAATTTATTTTGGGTTATGCATTTAGTTTATCTAACCACGAAACCGTTAGGGAATTTTGTCACATTCAAACACAGTTACTTTTCCAAATTACTAATGACCCGGACAGGTATACGTAATGGGGGGTGCCACGCACTAATAGCCTTGGTTTGAGTTGATCAGTTTCCTCGCCATTTGAGCTTTCTGTTCTGCGAACGAAAGCAACCGAATTACAGAGATTGTTCCAAATAACGGACTATTTTTGAGTGTGTGCTAGAACAGGGTGGCATGTCAAGTTTGTACAATGGACAACATTGTCAGGCTTTAAAATTGAGACATTTTGGTTATTAGATCTACAGAGTTTAACCCAAGATAGTAGTCTGATTTAGAAAGAACTATATTATTTTTTGATGTGTTTCATTGCACTCAGTAACTGGTAAAACGTCTTATTGTATGCGTAAAATGACCGGGATTCAACTGTCCATACCATATTTTGCTTTCAACTCTGATCATATTGATACGTAACCTTTATCCGTTGGTTGCAGTACGTGAACTTTGGTGAATTTGATGCTCTGGTTGATCTTCTGCTACACTGGCCAACCGTAGTTCGACAGAAGGATCGAAACGGACGTACATTGCTACACCATGCAGCCGCAAAAGGAAATTTGAGTATTGTCAAACTACTGGTTGCTAATAACGCGCGTAAGTGCAATTAACACAACCATTTCATGTTTACCTTATTATTATTCTACTCAATAATCCGGTTAACAAAATAAATTCGTCAGCAGTCGCGCTCAATTCTAATAAATATTTTTTGCATGGTGTAAGAAAAAGACAGCGATCACGCTTGTTTCTGTAAATCTCGCCTCAAGCAAAAACACTATTTATATCTCGGTATTTTGTAGAAAAACGATCACTACCCATTACAGCATTTAGAATAAACGCAACCTGGCGAAACATTGGTTTTTAGTCACTCCTTCTCAGGCCGTTTACAGATTACATGGGTAACATTAGAAAACAGATCACAGTTATACACATCAAGCATGGGTAAGAGTCTGTCATGGTCAACTGGCATTTGCCATTTGATTGGTTTAACCAAGTTACGACCTCAGGATGACTGAACGGCGGTCATACTCGAGCCTGATCGATCACGGGCCATGGAAGTTAGAGTGACTGAACAAAACGCTTTTGGACGCAGAGGTCAGGGGTCAACTTTTTTATCCCGATCGCCTCGGTTATTGCTAGAGTGCGCAGTTGAACACCCTTGCACTTGGTGTGGGAGACACGATAAACAACTTCGAAGGCGACGTCCGGATTTACTTGATGTCCGGTGTCGAATAAATGGCCTAGGATCGAGCTGTTTGTTGATCCAGTCTGTCTTAGCCTTAACCAATGGTCTTTGAACCGGATACATAGCTGTCGTGTCATTCGACCAACGTAAGATGCGTCATTAACAGATCGAATAATCTAGATTCAGCTCTAAGACCGGATGTCACTCGTCTTTCATCATACGCGAATTGATTAGGTTCATCATGCCATAACGAAATGATTTTGTCGAATAGACTGATTATCAGGAAAATATTGAGCTTTTTTGAGTCATTTGGGGGCACAAAAGACAGCTATGTACGCGAATTCCAATCATTTTCACAATATGACTCCTCATAGATTTCGACCGAAGATCGCTAACCCAGTAAAGTAAACAAAATGATTCGAACACAGTGGTCATGAGGGGCCACTCCACAAACTGGTGGTAACAGCGATTGATTATTGCTTTGAGGTCATTACTCTACGTCTAGCCAGTAGGACATTCACCGAAGTAAAACAAGGCCGGACCCAATCCCTGCACATCTGTTTGGAGATAATGTTCACCAACTAGTTTCAGCAATGGTTTGCGATTACATTGCGTCTGTTTATTCTCCACCGGTGCCCAATGCTTTAAAATGTCTGCTTTAGGCTAGTGACAATACCGCAATCACATTCACAGTCCGGTTGTTTGACACGCCGAAACCCAAGCTACCTCGCAGACCGATCGATTCTAACCGTGTGGAACTCTTCCTTCATTGGCATACGGAAATAGTTAGTGCCCGAGGATGAACCACCGGGAATGAGCCAACTTTTAATGCTGCTCATGGTATAGATGAAGTTGCTTTTCAAGCAAATATTTGAAAACATATTTGTTTAAGGAAAAACATGAATCGAAAGAAACCATACTGCTTCCTGTTGTAATGTATTGGCAGAATATGCAATTGAGTGAGTCCGACATTTTCCCGGATAAATTTGCCCCAGTCTTAAATAAAAAAGGAAAGAAACCCGTAGTATATTACATAGTAATTTGGTTTGATAAAGGAAAAATCTAACTAGCAATCATTATTTNTAGTATTTGAGAACACCGTGCGTCGTTTCCCTTTGATTACACTCTGTATCTTAGTAGAAAAATAGTTACGATTTTGCAAATCCATTCAAAAAGTTAAAGTTATTCGCCTCTGTCGTGAGACTGATGCATAAAACGTGGCATCTTTGATTCACAGGAGTCAGTGAAGTCGACGAGCAAGGAAATTTACCCATTCATTTGTCCGTTACTGAGAACCACGTGGAGGTAACCGAACTACTCCTTTCTTGCGGTTCGGATGGTTTGGTAGCTAACAATGATGGCCTTCAGCCGATTCATTTAGCAAGCGAGAGGAACAATACGAAGATTCTGGAGGTACGTAAATCATTTTTCTAGTGAAGATTATCGCGGAGATGTTTACTTTGGTTAGCTTTGCTTTATGTCGGTGTTTCATAAAAATCAGAATACAGGTATTGTGCATTTTGGAGAGGGTTGTTGTTGGTGGTGCTACTGGTGGTAATGATGATGCTGGTGGTAGTGGGAGATGAACTTTTGATTAATCAGGGTTGTTCCTTGTCGTTTTGCCCTCCATTTTAGTAGTCATTTTACAGCGAAGGAGTACAATAAATTTGGCTGAAGTTGAATGAATAATCGTTTTTGTATACAGTAGGTTTTGTAGACTATTTTACCAATAGTTTGCAAAGTCATCCAAAATATTGTTTCCTAATTATCTGCATTGCTTGATTAACTCAGTCATCATGAGACCATCGTTTTATGTAAATACTGTGTTGGAGGCAGAATACCAAAGCAATAGATCTGTCTTTTACTCTTACATCTAATAATTTGAAAATCACTCAAATTATCTGGGCGATGGTAGGCATGCTGAGGTTCATTTTACAACAATGCTTTTACTATATGGGCTGCACACATCGAAGAACATATTTATAGTGACCCAGATAGAATCAGTTGGGATGCTTTTCTCAAAGCAATATATATTACTTGACTATCCTTCAGCTATATGAAACCTGATTTGTTCCAGTTTTCTCAGTAGTAGGAACGCTTCACACTTGGAAGTTGTTATTTAACAAAGATGACCATGTCGAATGCGATAATGTCTCTTTGTTTACGAAGAAAGCTTTCACAATTTCTCAGGATTATTAACTTCACTGCAAACCGATTACATCAACTTTAGATTATATAGTATGAAACGATGCACTATACTTGAAGCAATTTCAACAGCAAACACTTAACGTTTCTCTATTCATCTTATTTTTCTAACCACATTTCTCTCTGAGTAAATTTTTGAAATAGATGAGAGCTGAATAATAGCAGTATCATGAACTCGAAAACTAATTTTTCTGATCGCAGCCGGTGCATCTTAAATCTTCCATGTTTCGGTTGAACACAGCATTCAAATTTATGAATATATGTGTATCCCCCTTGTTTCCATCAATGTGTACCAGCTTATCCTCGCACTGGATGAAGTTGATGTCAATGCGGAGGGAGAACGAGGTGCCACCCCCTTGCACTACTGCTGCATACGTGACAGCGTAGAATGTCTGGATGTACTGGTAAGCCGGACTTCGCTCCATCACTCCCCTAGAGTAACCGCAACCATGTATTTTTCGTATGCTTCGCGGGTAATTAAACTATTATATAGAAGACCATAACATAGAAGTTGACACATGTAAGGTAATTGATAGGCGGTCGTCTGTCACCCTGTTGCCTCAATTTTCTACTGCCTGTTTACCATTTCGGAGAAAACGAAAATCGGTTATTTATCAGTTTCAGAATCACCTGTATCGCTCACGTTTGCTTAATTTCATTACAACTGAATCATCGAAAAAAACTCTCCCAAGCTTTTTCGTATTCTTCAGTGTTTTTAATTTATGCAATCAATTACCATGCAGTTTCCTGCTTCGACTTTCATGACTATGTTTTGGCTGTCCATTTGGCTAAAATGGTAGAAGGAAGATTGAGATATACAAATCAGTGTCATGGTGGAAATACCTCTATCTTCACAAAGATATTGAGCGCCGCTTTTTATGACACTCAATCATGGTACTTATTGTCTCCAAACAACGCGTACAGTGATCCCAATATCCCCGTCCAGGAAGCCCAGCGCGACTTAAATGACCAAGTCTCCCAGTCAGGATTTTCATACCCTCGTGCTAGTACCTAATTCCGCCACTCTTTGTTTTATTCCCCAACCATCACCTATGCGGCAAACAACACGCGTCGCGGTGATCTATTTTGTGACGTGCATAACACACGCCATAACCTATGAATATTAACCATTTGCTACAGTGGGCGAATTCGGTTACCAAAAACCGTGTACCCAACCTCAGCGTTGCTTGTCCGGTTTCTCCAATCAGACTGGTCCGATGCAGCTTAAATGCAACAATCGCACAACTATAGAAAAATGAAACACTCATTTCCCAAGAAAAGCTTGCAAGGGGAGGGAAACAGAGTTGTCAGTGCACTCGCAATGTTAAAAGTATGACTTTTTCGGCCTTATCCTATTAGCGTACAACTGATGTAGCGTCTAACAGTATAGATTGCTGTAATGTACCCGTGGAAAAATAGTGCATTACACTTTAGCGTAAATCGTGCAAGCTGTTTTCCTCCCTGTTCACAGATACATTGTGGCAGCAATCAACAAATGCCTACAGAGTGTATGCGAAGCTGCTCACAATGAGATTATTGATTAAGGGCATTACGATTAGCAAGTAATTTTCTTGAATAATTACCAATGAGTGCGTTAAATAGAAATATCAGAATAATACTTCTTAGTTGGAGGGAAGTTCTTGAAACACAGAAAATGCAGAACTACTTATAATAAAGAGGATTATAGCAAATATTTTTTCATGAAATCATGGTTCTATGGAAGATGGATTCCTCACTTAGCACTAATCTATAAAGTATTTCTTTGAACCGGAATCTGACTAGGTCGAATGTTAAATGGTCTGTGGATTTGAAAATACCGAATCCAATACTGCGATTTCGGCGTTGTTATTGTGGTGGATGGAAGTTGAACCTGTTTATAACTGCCTAACTCGACCCTGCAATCAATCGATTGAAAAGCTATTTTCAGAAGTGTGTGTGTGTGTGTGTGTGAGTGAGTGAGTGAGTGAGTGAGTGAGTGAGTGAGTGAATGATCGTGTTAGTCACGTGAGATGACGAGTCGTACTAGTGTTGCGTCCGTTTGAGCAGTGTACGTTACGATTGAATGGCATCATGCCTATGCACAATATCTGCGTATACTTCGTAAAAATCACGCAACTTACGTTTTGTGCCTTTGGCTTTAAGTTAGATAAAAGGCATGAAGGTCACTTCAGCATCCATTTAATCAAAATCAGCAGCTATGTAGCTGACTGAGCATCCACACTTGAATTTCTAAATGCAGTTTGATTTTGCGAACAAGGGCAGTTATGCCCTCACCAAATGTCATTCATTATCTTCATCTTTTCACGGCAAAGTATACAGGTGAAAATTTGTGCACATGAGTAAGGAACGAGGATCATGGATATAGATTACATTTGCGTAATGTTATAATTCATGTGACTACTCACAAGTAGTCAGATACATAATGCGATTATACTAATGTTACTTTGTCAGCCATGCAAAGCCAATACCTTATCGCAAGAACTTGATGATTCCAGGCTCCTTCTCAAAGATTATAAACTAGCCTTTTAATCTGCAATAGTTTCCTCATTACCAGTGGATTACCGCCAAATGACTTCATTCTCCTAGTTGCGTCCCCTCATGTAAGAGGTTCAAGTTATTCAGCACCTGCAAACCGATTTCTTGAAATGTGCATCAATGTCTACCAGTGTGCTCCCGAGGAGCAAACTTATACTCTTACCAGCCCGTGCTCTTTATCGGTAGTCGTATTAACTAAGATTTTCTGTAGAACTGAGATTGATTCATCATGTATTTCTCTTGCCACTGACTTCATATTGCTGTTATAAATTCTGTATAATCATAAACTCATGCACACGTTTTACGGTTTCAAAGATATCAGTTGGTCGATTAGTAATCACTCGGGGGTTCAACAAAGTCACTATCTGACTAAACTTGATTGATTCAAGTCAGATAGAAGAAATGTTGAGGAATTCGAAATGCATATTTTTGAAGTGACTCCAGTGTATGAAATGACGAATCCTGCATATCTATTACTGTATGCATATTGGCAGTTGGAATAAAAACAGGAACTAATGAACGACTAATGGTGAAGAGAATTTAACAGTTATCAAACTGGGTTTGAATGCTTCCTGTTAAAGGAAAAGACTAAGCGAACTAATTTAGTATTCTTTAAATAAGCCATTTTTTTATTCCGATGCACGGTGAAAGGAATAACGGGGAAGGTTGNTATATCACAAAGTATTCTGTCATTTGAGCAACCCTGTGTACCATTTTACAGTTCGGAGCCGTATAATATGCTGCTCCTGAACTGAAATATTCCTTACCTTAAGGGCCTTTTCGATTTCACACAGTGTTAATTGTAATATAAGTAAAACCGATGGGAAGCGACTATCGAAGGAGAAGATTTATTTGCTGGATTCGATCTTACAACGTTTTTGTTGCAATTTCAGTGAAATAAAAAAGAAATAAAAATTATTCACCGTGGTTAATCGGATTATAATATAAGAGCGTGAATAATAACCAGTTCAAATAGGGTTGTGGTAGTATAGCTTCCCGTTCTATTATGACGAAAACTTATAAATGAGGTAAATTAAAGCAAGATAGTTGGATCGATTTCGTAGTAAACTGTGAAAGTCTTCTCTATTTGCCTCTTGATACAAATGATATTTACGGTGCAGTGAAGAATATATTTCTATCGGAATTCCAAACACTGCTAATTTCAGTTGCAACACGGTGCCAACATTTATCTGCGCGACTTGGAAAAAACATATCCAATACACACGGCCATTGCGAACATCAGCCACAAATGCGTGAAAGCTCTGTTTGAACATGAGGAAAAATATTACGGGTCCAGATTGCAAAGGAATTCCCTTTCCAGTGTCCTCAATGTTCCCGGTGCTTTGTCATCAACGANCGCATCACGTCGTAGCAGCATGGAAGTGATCTCGCGAATTCTCGGTGTGGAATCAGGACGACGGTTTTCTAAAGCGGAAAAGAGACTGTCACATCTTGCACGAACTTTGAGACGTTTCAGTCAGCAAAATATGACCGGTGATGAGTGTCTTATTGAGTTGACTGACTGTGAAGGAGAAACGCCGCTACATGCAGCAGTGACTTCCGGGAACGCCGAAATGGTTAAGGTAGATTTTGGTTTTTGTTGTTGGCTTCAACCAAAGGCATATAAATTAATTATTTTTCATACAAGCAGAATGTTGATTTCTGTCTACTCTAGTTTAGGAATGGTCACAATTTCTGTCAAGTTCACCCTGTCAAGTGAAATATCACATCGAAAGCCATGGGGGTAGATTGTTTGGGGATTTCTGCTCTGTTTCACACAGTTACTTGTTCATAGTGATGTGAAATAATTAGTGGTGATTGGGAGTAACCATCATTCAGACTCCGAACGTACATTTGGGAAGCATTAGCTTTCATTTTTCCTTTCCAACGAGCTCACCGTCCCTTATTGGCTTCACACTCCAAAACCATCGCATGGAAGCCATACATTCAGGGTAGCTACTGTGCCAACCAGCTCACACCTGGTTTAACCAGAATTGTAACTTCATGCTTTTCACATCGATGGGCAAACGGTGCACTTTTCGACCGACAGTACTGAAGGGAGGCAGATTTGATCATCTTTTAACTTCAGTCGAAAGCTCCCCACCAATCAGACCAACCATGCCACCTTGGGCTAACTTGCCACAAACCTAGTGAACTGGAGTTTCTGTTTACGTTCGCCTTACAACTACTTGCGATTTGTGGTGAAAATGAGCTCTAGTAAAAGCAAAACTGCAGTTTAGAGCTGCCTGAATGTAGGTTTGACTGGATGCGTCAAGTTACATATGTTTAATGCACCCAAGTCCAGAGAGCACAATAATAGCTCACATAGTGATAAATGTCGGAAAATTCGATAAATGATGGCTTTAAGAAATCCGTCCACACGGCAGTTTTCATAAATGTTCAGTAACTTTCCACTGATAAGTTAATGCTTCCCTGTTAGTGATATCCAGATTTAGGTGTTCACTTCTTCAATCCAGGGCAATGGCCAACTGACCACTCTATTGCTTCTGTTATTACAAGCATCCCACCGACATCAATAATATATATACTTGTATTGATCTTGCTTGACCAAATATGACAATCGCTCGCTAAATGTAGTGAACATTACCACCCTGACAATCCACCGAAAACTGACTGAACAGACAACTTCAATCCTCATTCATTTAAACTTTCGCACGACTTAAGATGACAAAAACAACGTTCGGATTCAGTGATAACATTGCGCTAATCGTACTTTTCATCACTGAACACACCATACTTCAATTCGCATATATTCGTCTCCACTCTGCAAAGATACTAGTTTATCCTTTACCTGCAAGACCTTTATTACGTCCTCCCTTTTAGATATGCCTCGAAAAGAATGCCAAAATTCTAGCCAGACAACATGACGGTTCCACCCCCGTACACTACGCTTGCATCAAAGATGATCTGGAATGTGTACAGATGATGTTTGATGCCAAACCGGATTTGAAGCCTTTGGTCCTGAAAATGGCAAATAAGAATGGATACACCCCACTGCACTTGGCTGCCGCATACAATCATGAAAAGTTGCTTCTGTATTTAGTTGAACAAGTAAGCACGAGCCGAATGTCAAATCCTCATTTTTTTCCGTGGTGAATCAAGGATACCGATACTATCACTCTGTAATCCGTCAACAATGAATTCTTGCTCGATATTCATTCGCCATCCTACTCAATTAAAACCTCCTGATGTAATCCACCACAGTGGTTTGTTCTAAAATCTTTAGGGAATGTTTTAGATTACTGATAATTTCCTATACT
>UZAN01045472.1:5875-23264 GCA_900618425.1 Echinostoma caproni
TTGTGGGTCCGCATATGTTTTCATTTGCACCGCACGGACGCCAGATCGGAAGAACAGTGCTACACCTCCACCAATCCGTCCAGGGTATCTGTCGCCTCGAAACATGATATACCCGGAGAGAGCGACTTCCGAGTCCATAGTGTTAGCGTTCAATCAGGTTTCAGTGAGTGCCACCACGGTTGGACTATGACTCGGTACCCAGATTTCCAACTCATCCCTCTTGCTCAAAAGGCCCCTGATATTCGTCAGAATTATATCAGGTCCTCTTCAATCTACTCCGGATCTCCTCTCCGCCCCCGAATGCCCTGCTCCGGGGTTGTTAATGGATACTCGATCAACCGGAAGTAAAAGTGTCTCTTGTGCACATGAAAATCCCGAATTACGAGATTTGCTTCCCCGTTTGAGCGGCTCTCGTGTAGTTCAGAGATTGCCTTTCATAGGTGTTCCCTCTGCACGGGGTCAAGACCCAGGAGGATGCATATCCGTTTGCTTTTCAGCCTGTGTCCGTTGAAACGCGGAGGCTGCCTCACCTTCTGATCCTAGAACCAACTTAGGAGGACGGGTAGAGCCAGCAGAGTCAGTTGTGAGCTTCCCAAGGCGGAAAAATGAGTTTACACAGATTTGTTTTGCCCAGTTTTTCTTCTCCATGGATGACTAGCCGTCCCAAAGTCTCGCGCACCAGGTTAATGAACACTTTTGGTACGGGGGCCAATGATACGTTGGAAGATGACAGCCATTTTTCGACATTTAAACATATTTTATCGGGTGTTCAACGAGATAAATCGGTAATCCACAATAAATCCAAAATCATTCAGATGAAAACGGCACACGCTTGGTGTAGCGCAGTTGGGCGCAGTTCAGTTTTCACAGGACAGAAAATGACCGCGGCCAATAGAGCTTCCAGAGTTCCTTCGGTAGTGTGCGGTTAAGTATGATACCCACCACTGCGAAACGTAGTCCGTAACTTCCTGGCTGAAAAGGAAAAAATAGGAAAAGATACTGTAGTAACACGGCACTTTCACCTTTTGCCTACGATTCGTTTTCTAATCGGAACAAGCTTTTGTTTTACCAGGTGCAATAGCCTGTTTACGCTCAACCGCGGAATTGTCACTTGTTTCGGTGAGTCACGCTACATCGTTGCACATGTGAACTTCTCGCTGCAGGTCTCGCTCTATAAACTGTTGGTCACGCGTTATTCGCCTTCTTAACTGTTCTGAGCAATAGTCGTATTGCTATGCACTGTATCCAGGAACGTTGAGGTAATTCACGTTTAGTTATCAGAGATAGTGCACGCTATCTAAAGTGGTAAGCCGTACGTTTTTGCGGACCGCAATATTTTTTTCCGGCATTTTATACCTTTTGACTGTTTGTCATTTTTATGATCGGTCATTTCAAGCACACTAGCATTTGTTCTCTGTTTGTGATGTTTTGCTCTCAATAAGCAACGCTTGACATTTGGTCATGGTGTTCGAAGAATATAAACATGTCGTAGGAACAATGGTTTTGCCTATTCCAGACCTAGCTGTCACTTAGCCGTCGGTATGGTTTACCGTTTTTGAGCAAGCGCCGCGCATCAAAGGGATAGTGTCCGAAGATCAAATGTACAAACAACTCATTACCAATCCAAGCCCAGCAGAAGTTGGGGCCTTGAAGGACATTTTTCTTATGGACTCAAGCGAAAATAGGTGCAGACTCTTGAAGGTGCATATCCTAATGAAGGCTGGTCCTTCCGAACGAAAACGGTTAACCCAGCTTTGCAATACGCTAACGCTCGGCAACAAAAAGCATTCAATGCTTCCTCGTGAAATGCGTCTAATAACTGGGCCATCTTTTATGCACGAATCACTTTTGCGAGAGTTGTGGTTGCTGCGGATACCGCTGCATTCTCGGCATTCTCGTAGAGACACTGGACACCGGCGCCGAAGTTAGCGTTCTCTCGAACATTGACAGTTCCGCGAAACCGGCCGGCAACCTACAGAAACCTGCGGTCAGAAGTTACTTACCCTAGATCTGAACATACGTCGTAACTTCTCCTTGGTTGTCTACGTCGCGAAAACTCCATTCGCTATATTAGGAATCGATTTTCTTCACACTTTCGAATTGCTAGCAGACACCAGAAAGCATAGACTGGTAGACCGCACAAAAAGACTCCATGCGACCGGTCGATCCGCGAATGAGTCTACCGTTAGCCCGTTATTATCAATTCCAAAAGAATCAATTCAATCTGACGCAATTGTTCGCGAATATACATAACTCGTCCCTTCCTCTAGCGATCTGCCGGNGCCGGCGGTCACAATGCAGGTAGAAACCCACATCGTCACCTAGGGTCCTCCTGTTCACAGACGACCTCGTACATTGGCCCTCGACAAACTCGGAGTCGCAAGGATGGAATTCGAACATATGGTACAACTAGGCATCATTCGTTCTTCCGATAGTCCATGGGCTTCTCTGATACACATGGCTCCGAAGAGTTCAGGTGATTGGCGCCCTTGCGGCACTCAATGAGTGCACTGACACAGACCACTATCCCACTCCTCAAATACAGGATCTGACTGCGAAATTCTTTGGTAAGTCGTTCTTTAGTGAGATCGATTGGGTTTGCGTGTACTATCCGATTCCTGTCGCTAAAAACGACATCCCCAAAACGGCCGTCATTGCTCCCTTTGGGTTAGTTGAATTCGTTCACATGACGTCTAGGCTGAGTAACGCCGCTCAGCCCTTTCAACAGTTCATCGACCAAGTCTGCCGTGGACTTGACAACCTCTAATGCTACCTAGACGACATTACGTTGGCCTCTTCTTCAGGACAGGACAGGAAAGGGCAAATATCTGGACTCGCGCCTTGAGCCCGTATGGTAGTTCAGGTTCTTGCTACTACGGGCCACGTACGTCTCTTAACGCTTCGACAGTGAGTTAATCGGTCCTTGGTGGTGTAAGGGTACGGCAACCGAGCAGGGACTCCAATCCGGTTTGCTGTCGATGAAAGCAGCACCAGCTGATCAGTCACAGGATAACCAGGAGGTTCGAGTACCCGTCCAGCAGAGAGCCCGCAGGCATGCAAAGATAGGTCAAGATGAGAAAAGGAAAGCAAGCCAGTACGGAGAGGAGGGTGTGGGGAGCCGGAGTTAGACAAGTGAGGTAAAGGCAGTTGCAGTATATGGGATGATATGAGAGCAGTTGCTCATCCTTCACCTGGGATGCTGAGGTACTGCGACACAGCCTACATTCAGCTTCTTTGTGAGGGATGTATCTCACAGGCCGCTACCTGGATGTTAGGTGTGTTTAAAGGAACGACTGCTTCACTTTGGAGCTGCTCGCTGGTCATAAGCAGCGCTCCTCTCCCCAATGCGATTGTCTCCCCTAACGGTTTTTAAGACACCAAAACCTTTTGTTTTTAACGAATCGATATCTTCATTCGATCAACATTAGGTTTCAGTTATCGCTATGTAGTCAAATTGAAGGCAATCTGAGGTTGATCCACCCCATTTTGTTCCCTAGGCTGCAGACAGTTGTGCTGAACACCCGCAGGTCTGATCTGGGTCTATTCGTGAGAAGTTTGGGGTAGCACTCGGGTTCTAGTCCTGAGTTCGCCCTCCGTTTTTTGCATCGGAGGCTTTACGGGGTATGCCAGGCATTTCTAGCCTGGGCTTGCGTTTGAAGTTGAGTGGCTGTGGATGGGCTTGGGTGCGTAACCCAGGCCGACTTCTAGGTGGTACAACCGCAGTAGGTATTTCCTTGGTTACCACCTAAGGTAGTCGCAGAGAGGGTAACTTCATTGGTGTTACGTTCGGAAGCAGTTTTTCTGTGCGAACCGCGGAACCATTGTCTAGTTCTAATGACATTGCCCCCTTGATCTCTACCATCAGTTGGGCATAAGCTGCGAGAAAAGAATCTCGGTGCCGAGGGTTGCTCAACTCAACAAGCACAGGCTTCCCCTTGTTTTCTGTTGAGGACCATTTGCCTAGCTGCAGCACCCTCTTGATGGTTGCGTGAGGAGGAGCGTATGATAGTCTCAGGAGGGAGGTGACTTGCTGCCGTATTAGAGCTTCCCTCTGCTTTTCAATCCGACAGAAAGGCTCAGCTACGCCCTTAATTATTACATTCCTATGCCTCCCGAGAGCGATGTAGGTGTTCGCCTCTAGGGTTTTCATGCTGTTGGAATTCGATAGGGTTAACTTGGTTACCTTGGCCAGTTGAGTGGCTTGGTTGGCTAGGGAGTTGGTGATTGCTTCAGTTGACGTGTCATGTCATCTCTAAAACTTTTCAGCTCCCTGCGGTCGATGGTGGGCTGTCCTTCCTTTCTATCACTGCGAAGGAGCTACAGTGTGCCTCTGTGAACGTTTCATTTCAGGCAGAGGTTGACCCGGACCTTTTCTGCGGTGTGCTTCTGGTACTCGGCCTTAGTGGTGCCAGTACCTGAACAGTCGATTTAGGTAGGGTACCGGGCCTGACAGCCTTCACTTTAGATGACTGTGGAAAACTGTCTGCGCACGCATAACTAACCCATTTTAGGCATTTACACCCGGTATAAGGCCCGTAAGCCTCAATAGTCAGTTTGCTGCACTTTCAGTGATACCAGGTATCGCAAACGTTGCAGCAGATGCCCTCGCTTACGCTAGCTAGGCAATCTGTTCTTCCAAGGAGAAATACCCTGGCCTCAGTTTTAGGGCTAGCCATCGGGGCTGGAGAGCATTCTTTGCTCACAGCTCTCGCGGTCATCAGGAAATAACCCACTGCTTCCGGGTTTTGGGTTCTGAGGATTTCAATACATTTCAAGAGCTTTGGGGTAACGGATTATAGCTTGGGATTAATATGATAGCAAACGAGAAAGATTTAAAATGGAATAAAAGAGAGAGGCAAGAGCATGCATTTATTATTATTATTTTATGAACACCAACCATAAAACAAAGTTAACGCGGACGCTGAACTCACCGAGTTACATCACAGAAGGCAATCACTAGATTCACCTTCACAGCAACCTGAGCTGACCCTTAGGGGAGTACCTGTCGGTTTCAGCCAGACCTGGATTCACCGTGGGATAATTTATGGGCTTTGAAGAAGATTTCCTTGAGTTACGCCACAGGCTCCGAAAATTGATACCGCGACGGAAGATCATCAGCGTCATCTACGTGCACTTTTGAACACCTATCTCAATAGGGGATAACCACTAACGCTTCCAATTGCATGTTTGGTCAATCATCTGTTACTTTCCTAGCCACATCGTTTCAGCCACTGGAATACAACCTTTCCCGGACAAAATTCGGGCTATCATCGACTACCCAGCACCTTCATCGTTCCGACAGCTATGCTGTTTCGCTGCTTCAGTAAACTTCTGCCGTCGTTTCATTCCCGGTTGTGCCACATTGATGCAACCTTTGACAGACCTACTCAAGGGCAATGGAAAACGTTTCGAATTCCCGTCGTCAGCCTTAAACATTTTCAAGGTGTTAAAAGGGACCATTGTTAAAATAACTGCCTTGGGACACCAAGACCCGGACGTACCGCTGGTTTACGTTACCGATGCTTCAGATTTAGCTATACTCGCGGTGCTCCAGCAATTCGTACAAAATCCGTGGCAACTCATGACATTTCCTCTAAACGATTACAAACCGTCAAATCTCGCTATAGTGCATTTAGATGGGATTTTTTGGCCGTTTATCTCAACATTCGACACTTCCGACACCCGTTGCAAGGCAGATCATTCACCGTTTTCACCGACCACAAGCCTTTAATTTTCGCCTCTCATTCACCTTCCGATTGGTATTCCTCGCGGGAAATAAGACACCTAGACTATGTTACTCTGTTCACAAGCAGTATCCGCCATGTCTCAGGTGTCGATAACCCAATCGCCGATGCGCTATCACGCATCGCTTATCTTAACATATCACCGACGCCGATAGACTTAACTGCTCTCGCAACCGCGTAGCGTACGGATCCCTAAATAGAACTATTGCGTCGCAACAGCTCACTGTGCATCAAACCATCACCATTGCCAGTAGTATCAGACGTCATTCCTCCCGAAACGCCCCCACAAACTGGCTTCAATGGGAGAGCAGGCCGTAAATAACTCCGCTTCTCGGAATGCGTGAGCATATGTGATTACACTCCGTCGCCTGCGCCCAAACTCATTCATCCCAAACCATTCATCAACGGTGATTAAACCGGTAAGTAGATTTCGTTTTGCTCTCTTCCAGATTCACTTGTTGATCAGGCAAAGACGTACGAAGTCTGGATGAAGATTCTCTGATCGAGAACCCGAAGGGGTGTGCAGAGGGGTGGGGGTAGCCACTCCTACACCCGTTGTACGTACAAGTCTAGTCTCGTCCTTTTTTCTAATAGACCTCGGTCAATTTTTTCAGGGCAGGCGATAAACGTCTACGGCTCTGAAAACTCTGAAAGAAGACTCATTTTACCGAGCACAACGTTCTCCGATTCGACAAGACGAGGCCGGTGACCGAATTCCCATTGATCTCCAGTTAAACACTTCGTGTCCTAATGACAAAGACATTCTTTTTAATCGCCGTTACGTTTGGCTGTGAATTTCTTTGATACTTGGTTCTTGACATTTACGTCCGTGAATTGTAGGTTTACAACGCTCATCGATCTTTTTGGAATGGTAATCTTACTCCGCCATCCAGTTATGGTACACAAACTCACCCATGCTTCGACGTTACGAACTTGTTTCGAAGGCTCATCTTCGGTAGCCTCCTAGGTGTGTGTGCTATGTAGTAACACGGCACTTTCACCTTTTGCCTACGATTCGTTTTCTAATCAGAACAAGCTTTTGTTTCACCAGGTGCAATTATTGGGGGAAGTGGTCACAAGCAGCGTACCACAAGGATCCGTACTTGAACCACTGCTGTTCCTGCTAAACATTAACGACCTAGCACAGGATCTCGAAAATCCGTTTTCTGTTTGTAGATGACATCAAGATAGCTGGATGATATCTAGCAAGGGACATAAATGTGGTTAAAGGATGGGCCGAAAAATGGGACTTGCCACTAAATGTCTCTAAATGTCAGATACTGACGACCAGAAATAACAAAGAAACAGCAAGGAGCCTGTCGATGCAAAGAGTGCACGAGGCAAAGGATCTAGGCATAGCGGTCACGCGGGATTTCAAACCCAGCACCCAACGTGTGAAGGCCACAAACAAAGCAAGGGGACCACTGTTTCGTCTATGCGCAACGATGACCTGCAGAAAACCACAGGTCTTTGTTCCTCGTTACAAAAGCATCGTCCGTCCCCATCTGGAATATTGTGTGCAGGCTTGGGCTTCGTTCTTTCGGAAGGAAGTCGATACTTTAGAGAGGGTTCAACGTCTGGCCACGAGAATGATAGCTGGGCAACGGGGGGAGCTATGAACAGCGGCTCAGAGCTTTAGATCTGTTCTCCCTCACACGGAGGCGGATTAGAGGAGACCTAATCGAGACAGTTAAAATCGTCAAGGATATGTCAGGTCTCAGGTTTGAAGACCTGTTACCTTGGGTCCCGCATAGAGGCACGCGGGTACACTACTTACGTTTGCAGAGAAGCCACTCTAGGCTGCAACTGAAAGCGACGTTTTCCACTAACAAGGTAATTCCGTTGTGGAACCGGTTGCCGCTGTCAGTGGTAAGCTGCAGTATTGTGAATGCTTTTACAAAGGCAATTGATGAGTGTTGGATATCGGTTTTTCCCGAGGTAAGCGTTTAGTACCATCTATAACCTAACCACAAGGGATATGATACTGCACCACATATTTTTGCCTTTCAGAAAAATTGCATATAGGAGTGTTGGAAGCCAAGGAAACTCGCCGACAGCACACAAATCTGGGCGCTCGATTGGCAAGAGCCACAATTTGCCCTGTGAGAACTGAACTAAACTGAACTGAAAAATATTCACAAAAGTTTCCAGTAGGTACGTATTGTCTGCGGTGGGGGCGGCATTATGCGTAGTGGAACAGTGGAGTGAATGTACTCAATTTCGAGTCAGATGCGTTGCCGTGATTGGGATCGAAACAGAATAATAGCGAGGATTGCGGACCGGATTGCTTTCTGGGTTACCCAGCTGGAGTTCTACGCATGAGCCGAGGTACATACTTGTTGATAGAGGTAAACGAAATCACTCGTGGTTGAAAGGGTGTCTTTGGATTCGTGGATAACCTGTGGAGTCGGTGGCGGCACATTTGAAAACAGAATTCGTGTAGAATGAGTTGGGCTATAGACACAATAGCCAAGACACGTATGTGGCTCGTTGAATATGAAAATGAAAAGGGAGAAACACGTCGTGTAGCAACCGCAGATAGGCTAATGCGTACACCTTCAGTACCAAACAACAATATAAATGCTAAAAAATATCTAGTAGAACTGGTGATATTAGTCGGTACAATGGTATCGCAGAGTAAAGTGTAATGTTTTACGATCGAGTTTCACCTACGTTCGAAAACGTGCCGGAAAAACAATCTTTCAATCAGAACGTGAGACGTAAGTTTCGTTCGATGGCCGAGATGAAACTGCATGGAGTTGACTTGGACATAAAACAAGGGTCACGCCCGAAATCGTAACCATTGTGCGAGGCCACCGGTCTGAATGGAAAGCAAATACCTCATCAACAATCATGGCAGGGAGTGGTGGTTGCCGATTGGAAGCAGGTCGAGGCAGCACTGGGACACCTAGATCAGCACCAGTCCAGTTTGTACTGTATGCTAACGAAATCATTGAGGTCTATAAGAGCCCCGGGTTCCTATTAGCTGATAATCATAAGTTACTAGGGGATCCAGCATCAAAATGTATGCAGAAGACACTAAAGTATTATTATCATTATTGTTGTAATTAATTATTAATAAATGCAATCCACAACTGGATGGTTAAGTGGGAGCTCACAATCAAAATTAGTAAACGCAAACAACTGTTACTGCACATATGACTAGATGGTAATCCGCAGAAGTGGTCAGAGATCTAGGTGTGAAGTTACATGCATTGTTCAAACCCTCAAAGATATGTGAAGTAGCTGCAGTGAGAGTCAACAGGGATTTATTTCAAATTTGCACATCGGTAGCATCGAGGGAACCTGCGGTATTCCTGCCACTGTACAAAGCGTTTGTACGACCACATTTAGAGTGCCGCATCCAAAAGTGAGCCCCTACTATAGTAAGGGACAAACAACCGCTCGAAAATGAGCATGTGTCTCCCGAATAGATCAAGGAGTAACGTGTAGCCGAAATCGGATCCGAAAACGTCAACAAAACCAATGATCTAGCAAGTCTCTACGGTGCTGCGTTAATAGATGATCAAATAAGCAAACAAATATGTACAAACCTCAAAGTGATCTCGAAACAACTTGAAAACAAGAGCCAAGTGTTACGTTAGCGTAATTCAACAAATCTGAACGGAAAAAAGTAAGCCTGCATAAGAGCAGCACGCTTACCGTCACGCTGCATATGAACCAGCCAAATGTGAGCACTCAGGTTGCGATTGAAACAAGTATGGTACAAATGAAGCAGATGAACAAACAAAATCACATGATAGGATCGATGTGTAAATAAACAAAGGGAGTGGAATGTCACATGTTTATGTATGTATGAAACGGATGGCGTTCAGTGAATGGAGATTCACAAAATGAGGAACCGAGATAGATTGACTGGGCTTTAAAAGAAGGATTTTCACAGATCAATCAATACACCGCCCGGAAAAATCCTTCCTTGAGTCACATGGTCAAAAAGAAATTCAATGGAGTGCCAATTCTCACCCTAAATACCTAATCCGTACAGTCTCGTTTGCCATTCTTTCGTGCCGCTCGTCGTCCAGTCCGTATCCGCCAGCTCAGGAGGTTAGCCACATGCCGTTCTCCATGACTCCGAGTGCCTTCCTCCCCAAACCGGAGGATTCCTCAGCTGCTTCGGTTCCCAGTCGATTCTGCTTCTTCTCCCCTTCATGTAGCAGATTCGACGGATATCTCGCAGGGTTTCGTCGGCTACCGTTTTTCCTTTACCCGTGCGCACGAGTCTGTCGTCGTCCGGAGGCATTTTTTGATGATCACCAGGGGCCATTCATCCCGCCGCAGTCGTTCATCTGCAAGCAATACTATGTCATCAACCCGAAAGTTTCTTTCTCTGAGTATTCATTTCTGGCGTGCCTGTAGGGTAGGCAAGTACTCTCAGACCCACCGTTTCCAAAAAACTCCTGCTAGGTAGGTGGCCTGTCTCCAGCTGCTCGAGTAATATCTCAAGATAGTTTGTGGTACCGCCAGTTCACGATTCGGTCTCAAGAGTATCAAGCCATTCAGCGTAAGCGCGAAACTTGGGGCTTCACTCACGATTGATGTCAAGGGCCTATTGTTCAATATGCGCTCCACCTCGGTTAAGGCCGTGCTCATGATGTCATCGTTGATGGACTTTTGGTTGCATACAGCTAGGATGCTTCTCACCGACCTTATCATCCTTTCCCAAACCTCGTCTCTATGGCTAGAGCACGGCGGGTTGAAGTGCCATTGGATAGTTTGGGATGTCCGTCGCCTGTGTAGTTCGCTCTGGTCGACTCGAGACAGGCACCTTTGCAACTCGTTCGACGCGCCCACGAAGTTTGAACCGTTATCGGAGTAAATGTTGTTCGGGCTCCGCGCCTGCTGATCAGCCTTTGGGATGCCATCAGAAACGATTCAGTAGACATACTATGTACCATCTCTAAATGCACCGCGCGAGACTGCATTTAAGTAAAAAGACACCTGTACCGCTGCGCTACCGATCTCCCGCACTTTACCAGTAAGGGGCCGGAATAATCCGTTCCCGTCTCTGCGAACGGCCACCCTTTAGTTCGGAGCCTGAATTGGGGTAGGGGTGCCATCGGCTGCATTCAAGTTACCGTGTTTTGGCGTCGACAGAACATAAATCTAACGATGATCCCCTCTATTGCGGTTCTACCAAGTATTATCCGAAATTTCTCCCGAATGACGTTCAGTAAGTAGTTAGTTCCCACGTGCCCGTTTTCTACGTATTGGTGGCGTATAAGCGAGGTGGTGATAGGGCTACCGGCTGGCAGAATGATCGGATGTCTAGCGTCAAAGCCCAAGGAAGAATTGTTCAGTCTCCCTCCCACGCGTAGCAACCCTTCAACCAGTGTAAGGTTCAGCCTACGCAGCGCGCTTCGTTGGATTGCGGTCCGTTTTCGGTTCTTCCCTGCGTTCGTTTGTGGCGCCATTGTTTCGAGGAGAAAATGCTGCACTTGTACTAATCCCAAGGCGTTGTGCTCCGCTCCCATTAGGTCGTCCATCGATAAAGGTTCCACACGCAGCGATTCGTCACGCCGAAATCCGGTCATGATCATCCCCATTTGTTTAAATCTTATCCACCAGGCGACGGAACGAATCAATCTGCTCCAGAACGAGAAGCTTTCCAGTTTCCTTATCAGGGGGAATTGATGTCACGTTCTATCGTCATGATTACCCTTTTGGCTTCTATCAACTCCCCGGGCGCGGGGGGTGCAAGCACTGTACTCTCGTCCTTTGACGCGGCTGTCAGGAAGGCCAGGCCGCCGAGCNGAGCCAATCGCGTACCTTGTCCAATTATTTCAAGCCTCGGGAGTAGTGGTCGACTGGGTTAGTTGCATATTTCACGTATCGCCATTTGTGCACCTTGGTCTCTTCGTGCACTACCGTCAGTTGATTAGAACCAAAGTTGCTGAACCTAGCACTGGCATTGTTCACATAGTGTATTACAATGGCGGGGTCAGTCAAAAACTTGACGCGATCTTCAAATATACGGAAGCACTGGGCAACTGCTTGGCTATACGCACCGCTAGCACGGCCGCGGTCAGTTCGAGGCGGAGTATCGAAACGCATTTTCATGGGGCGACCCGGGCTTTGGCAAAAGCGCTCGCCATTCACGTGCTGCCAACATACGTAGGCTACTGCTCCGTATTTCGTTTCAGACACGTCGAAGAATAGGTGCAGTTCGCCTTTCGTCGCTTAACTGCTCTGGCCGAGTCGGCGCGGAATCCGTAGCTCACCTAGCCTACTGAGACTGCTCAACCATTGCTCCCAATTCGTCCGGTCCTGCGTGTCAAAGGGTTGATCCCACACTGTCCGTTTTCGACAAAGTTGTTGAAGGAGGACCTTCCTCGGCAGCAAACACGGCGCGACAAACCCGAGCGGGTCGTATAAGCTGTATATGGACGATAGGAGCCCTCGTCAGGTGGGCTTCCTCTCGTGTAGCTTTAGTTGAAAGATGAACTCGTCTGACTCCGCGCTCCATCTCACCCCCAAGGTCGGCTCAGTACGGAGTGGCTATGTGGTCAGGTTAAGAGCCCCACTGGCTCTGTTAGTTCCGGGAACGTTGTTTAAAACTAAACGTGAGTTAGACAACCATTTGGTTAAACGGAATCCCACTTTCTTCAGTAGATACTTTAGCTGCATTACGTGTTGCGAGGCTTCAGTTGCGTCGTCAAAGGTGCCAAGGAAGTCGTCAACGTAGAAATTATTCACAACGATAGCTGACATCGAGGCCGGGAAGTTGTTTCCGTATTGTGAAGCTGTTCGCCGAAGTGTGTAGTTTGCGCAGAAGGGCAAAGAACTCGCTCCGAATGGATGAACGGTCAGTCTATAGTCTAGTGCCGGGTTCTGCAAGTCACCAACGGATCACCATAGCAATCGCAGGGCGTCGCACTGATCCTCTGGTATCTTGATTTGAAGGAGCATTTCTTGTATGTCGGCTGCTACTACAACTTCTCCTAGCCGGAATCGGTTGAGCACATCAATCAAGGGAGTGATTTAGTCCGGTCCCTGCAACAGACAATTGTTAAGGGAGAGACCGCCGTACCGCACCGCACTGTCCAATGCTACGAGTATCTTCCTTGGCTTTCTGGGATTTGTTACCGAGTGATGTGGCCAGTACCACAGTCTTTGTCCGCGTGGTTGTGAGACGTCCAACCGTTCTATGTATCCCAGTTGAACGTTCCGTTGCATTGTCGCGATGTATTTTCGACGGAGATCTGTGTCACGGATCAGTCGCCTTTTAAGGTTTTCTAACCTATACAAGGCTATCCCGTGATTGTTCGGCAATCGGTCATATCCCATCCTCCATAGCAATGGCACCTCTAACCGGTCGGGCTGGCACCGCGTCTCTGTTTCGACTATTGCTAACGCCTGGTTATCTACCACGGAAGGGCCCTCTTTCTAGTCGTTGAAGTCATCGAACTCATTNTCGATCTTACCGTTGTAAGCGGTGGTGGTGGTGAACTTACTGGTAACGGTTTACGATTGGTCGCGTGAGGCGGTCCAAACAACGTCCACCCGAACATGGTGCGAGCAGCACATGGTTCTTTCCTGCCTCCCAGTCTCTGGTCCAGGGCCCAGTGTGCTTTGAGCACATCACACTCTATTAGCAAATCGACTTCAGGAGAGTCGGCTTCTTCAAAACACAAGTCTCGCAGGTGCGGCCAGCGCGTTGCTAGTTCCCCGATCGATTCCACTGCTCGCATAGACAAGTTGGCGATGATGAAAAATTCCGTCACCTCTAATCGTTCATCATTATCTAGCGAAACTTACGTTACGTTTGCTTGATCGGCGGACATCGCCTTGGTTCCGTTCACCTTGCTGATCGTCAGGGAAGAGGGTCGGGTTGTGGCTTTGTGGTTTACGGTAAAGCGTTTGGTGATCAACGTGGTATCGGATCCGTTGTCAATGAACGCCATCGCCTTCACCACTCCACTGGATGTTAATATGCCTACTGGTGTTACCACGAGACGTACTTGCTTGTCCGCCGATTGAGATAGTAGACATACACTGGGTGTTTTAGTGTGCCGGTAACTGCGATTTCTCTTATAGAATGCAAGAGCGTACGGTAGCTTCCTTGACACCCCGTTTCCCTGCATTTGATACGGTTCCTACAAGCGGCCTTACGATGTGAGCCGTTCAAACAGATAAAGCATGCCCCGTGCCTCTTGGCTGCTTCCCAACGGTCCGGAACTCCTAGTTGCGCAAATTTCTCGCACGCGGATAACGCGTGATTCAAACGAAACATGGAACATCTGGGCGTGCCACGTTCTCCTACTGTTGCATAGTTGTTCGCGTTCCCAAAACTTCTCGGGATCTCGTAGGTTCGTTTTTTGGTGTGATGTCTCTCTTCTCGCCTACTCATGCTGGCGACTTGTCGGAAGCGACTGCTAGCGACCTTGGCACGGTTTCGGATGAATTCCGTTAGCTCGGTGAAGTTCTTTTCCCTCCTTAAACGACCAATAACCACCGCCTCCGCCGCCCATCTCTATTGTATGTCAGCCGTCAGGCTGCATTCGATTCAGCTTCGTAATTCACTTGAGTTAGGGCAAGTAAACAGTTTTGCATCTTCATTACCAGTCTCACCAACGTTTCGGGCTCGTTTCTCACTTCGTAGGCCCCGGCTAGCACCGCGCCTATTAGTGTTCGTGCCACGTGAAATGGTTGGCCAAACAGTTTCTTCAGAATGTCCCTTGCTGAGCTATATCCAATTTCGCTTGGCAGGATTACACATTCCTCGATAGCGTCCCGGGCGTTTCTGGCGTAGTAATCCTTTAAATACAGAAATTTCTGCCCTGTATCGGCAACCCAACACTCGACGAAATTATCAAATTCTCTAATAAATCTCCAAACCTCTTGTTCCAAATTGTCCCAATTTTGAGTACTGTCTCCCGAATAGATCAAGGAGTAACGTGTAGCCGAAATCGGATCCGAAAACGTCAACAAAACCAATGATCTAGCAAGTCTCTACGGTGCTGCGTTAATAGATGATCAAATAAGCAAACAAATATGTACAAACCTCAAAGTGATCTCGAAACAACTTGAAAACAAGAGCCAAGTGTTACGTTAGCGTAATTCAACAAATCTGAACGGAAAAAAGTAAGCCTGCATAAGAGCAGCACGCTTACCGTCACGCTGCATATGAACCAGCCAAATGTGAGCACTCAGGTTGCGATTGAAACAAGTATGGTACAAATGAAGCAGATGAACAAACAAAATCACATGATAGGATCGATGTGTAAATAAACAAAGGGAGTGGAATGTCACATGTTTATGTATGTATGAAACGGATGGCGTTCAGTGAATGGAGATTCACAAAATGAGGAACCGAGATAGATTGACTGGGCTTTTCAAGAAGAGCTGTTACAGCTCGATCAATGTAATGCATAGCCGGTTTACCAGAATGATCCGTGAGTTTTAGGGGGGATTTTAAAACGAACTACCGGCGACCCAGAGTGCTGTCGGTAACTGACAGAGCACTGTTTGAGTTAATTCAAAATCCACTCCTCAGAGGTCACGAACTGAAAGTGACGAAGGCACGGGCCAAGGCGTGAGGTACGGCGCAATTTTTTCTCACCGCGTGTTAAACGACTGAAGCAAATTACCACCCATATTATTCGCAGCAACCACTGTGCCGTAATTCAGACGAAGCCTAGAAATCTACTGGGACGAGTTGTTCCTAGAGTACGACTTGTTTTGGCCCTCAGTCATCATCTACATCTCCCCGTTACGTAGCTTACATTTTATTTTACAATCACTCATGTATACCATTCATCTCAAACATAAAAACTATAATAATTCACAGCCTTCGGGCAATTCTCACGGTCAACACACAAATTTCTCTAACCTGACCCGACCTGACTATTGAGCTTTTAACAACGTCACCAAGAAGGACTCCTTCTCGGTTCCGTGGATAGACGGAACCCTTAAGTTTGTAACGGGATAGTGGTGTTTCTCCACGGTGGATTTAGCGTCTGGTTATTGTCCGGTGGAGATTCACTCAGGATATTGGGAGAAAACGGCAGTCCTTGTACGTTCCGGTCTCTATGAATTACAAACAATGTCGTGTAGGGTAACGAATGCTCTCGGGACCTTCCAACGCTGATGCGGAAGTTACTGAGTAAATCGATCCCGGGAAATTGTCTTCTGTATGTCGACAACATTATTGGTGATACAAATAATTTAATAACATCTAAATAATTATCAGCTAGTATTTTAACCCCTTAAGATCACCGGGTTGAAGTTAAATCCTAGTAAGTACCATCTATTGTGCTCCAAAGTGCAGTTTCTTGACCACGTAATTAGTCCGGAAGGAGTGCATACGGACCCCCAGAAAATGAAGCAAATATCAACGTGGCTGACGTCAAACAGTATCGAAAAGTTTCAAAGTTTTCTGGGTTTAGTATCTTAGTATCGCCTGTTTGTCCGTGACTTTGCAAAAATAATGTTTGAGTAGTGGAGCCCAAGATCACGCACAGATGTGCTGGATTGAATAGGTGCGTGATTTGTTATGAGGGACCCAGGAGGGACTAAACATCTGTAGGTTGTGTAGCAGTTTTTTAATGCTGAGAATTCCATCATCCACAAGGAGCACCATTCGTCAAGTTGTTTTAGATCATTGTCAATGTTGTGTAGTGTAGTGGTAAGATTTGGGAGGTAGAATTCGTAGACTATCTTAATATCATCCGCAAACAGAAACGGAACACCACGGCGGATGACTGAAAATGCATCATTGATGTAGAGTAGAAAAAGTAAGGGACAAAGTACACTCCTTGTATGACACTACTGGTGACAGGCACGGGTTGTGATAGATGACCGTCGACGGATACTGCTTGGGTGCGGTCCGAGAGGTAGGAAGTCAATAAAGATAAAAGAGGACCATCGAAACCGTATGCCTTGAGTTTTGCAAGTAAATGAGGATGGGAAACACGGTCAAAGGCCTTGGTCATGTCCAGATATATGACGATTACAGACTTTCGGTTATCGGCTGCTATGGTTAACATGTCAAAAAAGACATACTGGCAAGTCGTGCATGATCGTGATTTTAAGAACCCATACTGACCAGCATATAAAAGATTATGGGAAAGTAGGAAGTCAGACATGCGCTGTTCAACCAGACGTTCCAGTATTCCAGAGGAAATAGGGGTGTGGTTAATCGGGCGATAATTAGAGGGGTCATTAAGTGGGCCTTTTTATGTATGAGGATGATGAGCGCCAGCTTCCATTGAGATGGAACGATGCCAAAATTCAAGGATAGGCTGAAAAAATTTAATAATAAAGCCGCGATATCAGTTCCACCGTAACGAAGCAGTGATGGTGGAATGCCATCATGCCCAGGGCGTGAGGATGGTTTCACTTTGGCAAGTAGTTGAGTCACTTCTTTATGGGCAAAATCCAGACAAGAGAGAGTGTGTTCAGTGTAAGGTGGAATGTGGGGGGTGCTTATGACAGTATCGGTAGTCATGGATTTGGCGAAAAACGTTAAGTGCCGCAGCTATCGCGTCGGGAGAAGTGATATGGGATTTGTCGTCAGCAATGAGGTATAGAATTCCGGCTAACTTATGCTGAGTTCGTTTTTTGAGTAGCCGGGATATGTAAAGTGGTTTATTTAAACTATTCAACGCATAAAGTTCTTCCCTCCA